>OZ038467.1:15206669-15409169 GCA_964036295.1 Plumapathes pennacea | reverse complement strand
TTATATCAGAAAACTGTAATCTATACTTTTAGTCGCCACTGTATTGCATTTCGGTGCCTACACCTACACTATTAATGCAGAGAGGAGCATTAATTCATTCTTGTGCTTTTGCTTGGGCATTAAAGTATATTTCTAAAACTACGAGTGTGAACAAATTCAGTATTAATTGATGCCCATGGATCAAACAAAATGCATCTGACTCCGGAATATTTCAGCCTGTAGCACTTCTACTGCAGTAGCTTTTAACGACATACATGTGCACGGCAATAATTCGCAGTTTTATCCTAACGTTTCAACTCCGGAATGCACTGAGCAGCGTGATGCCCCAAAGATCTAATGTGCTCAACGCCTTAGCTGCTGGATGCGACATTGTGACAAAGCAAGTACAGTAACTGATACAGTCATGCATTTTTCACTGGCTACATTATATGACGCGCAGTCAGCTTACCTGAAAAATTGATTTAACGTGTTAAGCAAGGACAGAGAATCAATGGGTTTGCCGTCAAACAGCCGAATGAATTGGATTTGCATTACAATTAAAGACTGTACCTCGTACCCTTTATGTAATAATTATAACAAAAATTATAATAAAAATATACATAAAAATATTAATACTATAGGTGGATAGCATTCTAATACAGAGTGCATTGTGGAATATATACAACTGAAATAAGAGAATTGTCTATTTGCTAAAATAAAACATTGTTTGGGCACAATTCTATAACTAATTTGCAACAGTTAGCTAGTAATGACGCACGGTGGGTGGAAAACGCCAGAGGACGAAGGGAAGCCTCCCCCCCCCCCATCTCTTATATTGGCACGGCAGAAATTTCACTGGCTGCTCGATTAGTTCAGACAAACATTCTGAAATCGCCACAACCGAGGAAAGTTCAGTTTGGAGGTACTGCAAGAATAGTCGTTTGATTCTCGGTAGTTCACCAGCATTCATAAAAGTTTGTAGTTTAACAATTTGTAGATAGTTGAACTAAAAAGCTGTCTCGTTGGCTAGAATATGACCAAGTTAAAAGATTCTGCTCATCAGAAACCTCTGTACATTTCTGGTGGCTGCAAAAATCGAAGCTCGGAATCGCGTGCGAACAACGACACACTGTGTTAAATTTACGGCGTCACCGAACAAACGAATGCTATTACAGTCAACTCTTACAGTTACCTGACAGTAAAGATATTACACAGCCATGCATTTTTCACTGACTACATAAAAAGACGTGTATCTTACCTGAAAAATTGATTTAACGTGTTGAGCAAGGACAGAGAATCGATGAGTTTGCCGTCAAACAGCCGAATGAGTTGGATTTGCATTAACACTTGTTTTTCTAGCATTTGACAATGATGAACAACTACGGTACAATTAAAGATTGACACCTTGCTAAGACCACACCTCCTACCTTGTACCCAGGATAATAATAATAATAACCATAATAATATAGTTTTATAGCATTTTTGACTGAGGGGCTTTTTTAATGGTAAGTATATTTAAACAAGGATATATATAACTGACATTAGAGAATTGCCTATTTCAGTAAAATAAAACATTGCGTGAGCACAACTGTAACTAACACTCACGAACATGTCGACAGCCTCTGGTGATAACCATGACATCCTCTCCTTGAACACGTACACAATACGCATGGGCGCTTATTCAAAGTTTGTTTTTAAGGGTGAGCGCTTATTCGAGCTTGGTCGCTTATTTGAACATTGGCGCTTATTTGAGGTATCACTCTGCTTTTTTTACCCAGTTTATGCCATCTTAGCTTCTAAATACTTTAGCATCGTTCACGCGGGCATTTGCATCAATAATAATAAAAATGTCGTTGATTTGGTTAATTTTATTTTTAGTTCGACCCGACACCGTTTTTTCATTTTGTAGACTGAGCGTAAAACTAAACTTGAATCCCGCAAATGATTTCTTTGATCGTCAGCTTTTTCTAAACAACATCTTCAACCAAAATCTCTTACTTTGCTGTTCAACTCTGATTATTCCATCTCAGCTTCTATAATTATTACTTTAACATCACGACACCTTTTAGTGCGGCCAACAAGCCAAAAACCTCGCCAGCAAATGATATACAATGACCCCTTCGTATCGATTGTATATCCAACCGGTGAATAGAAAAGTCTTGAGGCACTTGCGCAAATCCAACGATAAACAAGTAGTGTCAAACCCCAGCCGCCGCGGCTCATATATTTTGACAGAAACACAATTTCTCTATGAAGCGATTGCCCCTTCGTATCCATTATATTCGAACGATGTCATTTTAAGTAAAGAACCGCCACGATTTGACTCTCGTGAAAAGTTTTCTTTATAGCCGTTGTAACATATTAATTAAATAATTGCCTTCTGCCGATTGTAAGTACAAACAGTGTGTTAGGGCCCGGTTGTACTAGAATGTTTAGATAATAAGATATCTATAAGCATCTAGAAAAAAACGAAAGCTTCTTCAAAGTTTGGAAGCAACCTGGCTGTTTGCACTGTATGGACACGTTGTAGATATCGACTAGTGCGACCGCAGCTTTATATTCAGTGTGTTATATTGCCAGCGCAAATAGTTGAATTTTAAAAACTGCTTGAATGAAGTTCCTGAATGGATTTTCACTTACCTCGGTTTACAAGAAAAGCACTGCACTGATAAGCCTCCTTCTCCTCCTCTTGATACTTTGAGAGAAGTTGAAAGTTCGAAGAAAGATTTTTGCCGGTCAACAGAAAAATCTCGCTACGCCTCTGAACACCCAGTGGGGAGTCGGCTGAGTAGTACTAGCGTTTGACCAAAATGATGAGCATTTATTCGTTACAGCAAATGAACCATGTAATACGGGAAACAATAATAATGCAGAGAGGAATCGCATGCGAACAACGACACACTGTGTTAAATTTACGGCGTCACCGAACAAACGAATGCTATTTTTAAATCTATTGGTTATCTATGAAGATACACAGCCATGCATTTTTTTACTGACCATATTTTAAGACGTGTAGTCATCTTGCCTCAGCGAAATGATAGATTTAACGTGCTGAGCAAGGTCATAGAATCAATGGGTTTGCCGTCAAACAGCCGAACGAGTTGGATTTGCATTAACACTTGTTTTTCTAGCATTTGACAGTAGTAAACAATCACGGTACAATTAAAGATTGACACCTTGTTAAGACCACATCTTGTACCTTGTACCCAGGTTAAATAGAAGAATATATATAACTGAAATAAGAGAATTGTCTATTTGCTAAAATAAAACATTGTTTGGGCACAATTCTATAACTAATTTGCAACAATTCGCTAGTATGACGCGCGGGGGGTGGAAAACGCCAGAGGACGAAGGAAAGCCTCTTTCCCCCCATCCCTGACATCACAAAGATGTGCAGAGTAACTGTGTCAAACAATGGGGGGGATGTGTAGGGGAGAGGAGGTGGGATCCAGTTGACGTTAAAGGACATGTAAACCACCTGATCGCTTCTTTTTCTGTTAACATTTCCATGAAGTTTAAGTCTCAAATGACCCCAAAACGTAAATTTGGAGGCGAAATAGGCGCTTAGTATATTATAAAAAAGGCATTGAAAAGTGAAATATTTGAGCTTCCGGTGAAACGCTGATTTCGATCCGTGACATCACAAGTTGAACCCACAAAAACCGGAAATAGCGAAATCATAGTGTGTTTAGTGCAGTGCCATTTGAAAGCCACATAAAACTCTGCAGATACAAAGCCCTGTCATCGAAGGGAGAAGGTACTGGATACTTTGTCAGGGAAGGAAAAACAGAGTTGAGTCGCCCAAAGTAAACAACCGCCACGGATAAAGTTGTCCACTGTAAAAATGACTACAAATTTGACCCGAACTTCGCCGTATATCAACACTATTTTAGTTTTGACCTAGCGCTTTTAGTTTTCTAGTGGTTCTTGTGGTGGTTTATTTGCTAAGACAGGAAATATATACCATCGGCACAAGAAATGCGTGTGAGGGAATCTTCCTTACTCTGCAGCGCTCGGTAGCTTGGCGCTCGCTTTCACAGTCTTGGAAGGAAAGATGGGGACTGTTTGCAGTCTGGTATTTTGCTTGTTGTTGAGACATCCTTTTTTTTGCTATAATACAAAAGGCTGCTTGCTTTTCGAGAAGAAAAAGGTCAGGCGAAGTACATATTTATTCAACAGCTCGATCGAGGCACATTTGTCAATACGGCTCTCAGTTGAAGGCAAACCCTTTTCGGCTAGCGTAGAAACGTTTGATTAGAATTGATCTTCATTTGGTTTTTTTTACGGAAAGACTCAAAAATTGATGGCTGGATTGGAAATCCGTAAATGAATATTTAAAATTCCATCGAAACGCGAGCGTGCCGTACAGTTTCACCTCGGGTTAAAATGATAACAGATTGTTTTCCGTTTGTCACCAAGCAGGACTCAGAAATATATATGAGCGAATCATAAATTACCACCCAGTGTTGCGTCCTAAATCATACAATAAGATGTTTGCAAACATCCGTTTGCCTCGACGTCCACTTGAACTGCTATCTCTGTGTCCACTCTGTGTCGTCTTCGTGTGTGTATGTATGTGTTGTGCATGGCTCTCTTTCCCTTCATCTTCTTGTTGTCGTGCAGGTTCGTAGTTGGAATCGCTCTTATAGCAACTAAAATCTGGGGAAGAATCGCTATCTCGCCCGCCAGATCCCATCTGTCCCATGTTTGTTTCACTTATGCGTGGCTTTGGGTTCAACTTGTGACGTCACATGCAAAGTCTTCAGTTTTACCGGAAGTGAGCAATGACGAGTCAAAATCGTGATTTTTACTGCTTTACCATTCGAATTCGAGTAAATCATCGCCACCTTCGTGTCCAACGAGTTGTTCTACGTAAGATTCAAAATAGCAGTATTGATGGGTTTACATGGCCTTTAAGCGCGGAACTCACGAACAAAATATGTCGACAGCCTCTTCGTGGTAACCATGACGAAATCTTCTTTAACACGCTTGCAGGAGCTTGGGCGCTTATTCGAGGTATTACTCTGATTTTTTTACCCAGATTATGCCATCTTAGCTCCTAAATACTTCAGCATCGTTCATGCGGGCATTTGCGTCAATGAATAATGAAAATATCGGTGATTTGGTTAATTTTATCTTTTTGTCTGACCGGACACTGATTGTGCGGGCAAGATCTCACATTTCAACGATTACGCACGTGGGTACCACTCCCACTTTTCGATCTCCTTTATCATGATCTGACCAAGATAAGTCCAACCCGGGAGGAAACGCGTTCCCTTCCCCTCCCCCCTCCTCATTTTCCTCCCGCCTCCCCTCCCCCCCCCCTCCGCAGTTTTGCTACACCCCAGTCCTACTCCGAAACAATTTTGCCTAAAAACGAACGAGTCTCTTGGGAGACTTCAATGTAAACTTTCTTACCACTGGCCCTGGCTCAAATGGTAATGCCCTGGCTCGCAAATTTCGACAATTATTGGACAAATCATGAAGAATGTCATCAAAGAACCAACCAGAATCTGCGAACAGTCAACTTCACTGATTGATCTTGTAATCACCAGCGACACCTCCAAGATTCTAAAGGTTGCTTGCGACGTGGGAATCTCTGACCATCACTTAATCTATGCTGTAGTGAATCTTAGAAGAAAAGCACAAAGACCCAAACTTAAGACCATACGAGATTACAAGAACGTTGACATCAGTTCTTTAAGAAGAGACTTCCGAACAGCTCCATGGGATATTTGTAAAATATAAAATAGTCTTAATTCTTTGCCACAGATTTTATCTGGGCCGCCTGCCTTCCCATCCTTTATACAGCGCTTGAAGCTTGTGTTGAGCATATCCATTCTAGTGAGCCAAGTGATGGAGTGACTCTATAGATGTGTGATAGGGTGGACGAAGGATCAGTAAGTTGGATGGCAATTGCTAGGTTTTTCCAATGTTTGCAAAGAAATTATTGAAGCTGTTGGCCTTTTCTAAGTCATCAGTTAAAATTTCTCCAGATTTCCCTTTGATTGGACCAATTGAAACTGATTTAAAATTTCCTTGGAAAGATTTGACGGTTTTCCAAAACTCTTTGCTGGAGTCTGCGTTGGAAAATTTAGATTTCCAGTAGTTCAGTACAGGCAGCCCTTAACAGCTTGGTACAATGATTTCTTGATTTTTTGTTGGCGACCCAGGCATCAGACCCTTTAGGGGTCTTTTGACCAATACTAAGTAGTTTGTATCTCCTATTTAAATCTTTCCTTATAGATGAAGTCCTCCATGGTAAACTATTAGATCTTACCTTAACTTTTCTCAAACGAAAATGAGAGTTCACGATGTTGTTATAAATTATCTCCCATGCCTAGGCTGAATCATCAATGTCGTCAATTATTGGAGATGTTATTTTGGATGGCTTCTTTCACATAGCCAAAAAGAGCTTTGCAGATCGCAAATTCCCTAATAATTGGAAACTTGCTTAAGTTGGTAGTATCTTCAAGAAGGTTAACCATTTAGAACGTGGCAACTATAGACCCATTTCTTTACTGAGCATTCCAAGTAAACTCCTAGAAAGTGTAGCATGCATCCACAAGTTTCTCTATGAAAATAACCTTATCAGCAACAACCAATGGGGATTTAGAAAAGGTCGATCATCAGAGTTTCTTTTACTTAGTATGACTTAGTAAATATGTAAAAGTAGTAAAAGTGGCGCCTAGCCCTGGACCAGGGAAATACCATTGGAGTCATCTTTATAGATTTTCTAAAGCTTTTGATTGTGTCTCACACCAAACCTTTGCACTAAAACTCCAAGCATACGGAAATGCCTATGACTGGATAATCGACTACCTTTCAAACAGGCGACATTTTGTAATGATGAATGGCTATAAATCTGATGTTATGAAATTCGACACAGGGGTCCCACAAGGTTCCCTATTAGGACCCAGGCTGTATAGCATCTACTCCAATGACCTCCCACTGTAATCTGCAGCTAATATGGAAATGTTTGTTGATGACTCTACAGCATTTTTTGTTATTGGCAAATCAGTGGACACCATCTTAAACCATATTCAGATTGCATTAAATAGCCTTAACAGGTGGGCAGAATTGAGCTCTATGACCATCCACCTGTCAAAAATTGAAATAATGCTAATTTCAAGATCTAGGTTTACTGGCCCGCTGCAACTTATCGCGTTAGGTGATACCCACATCAATTTTGTCCACAAATCTACATTTTTTTAAGGTCGCCCACTCCACGAAGTGGAGAGGCGACCTTTATGGGATTGAGTTGTCCCCCATTCACTCTGCGTCCACAATGGAAATCCATATAAAGATGTGTTCTTTTGTGTTCTATCCAAATTTGGGCATTCCAAAATTGGGCGTGACGAACATGTTAACTTGTCCTGATTTATTTATCATGGTGATCAAACATTTGAAGCTTGTCGTTTGTTCACTGAGCCAGAGTGTTCCTACAGTGGTAGGGCACTAACTGTACTGTGATTACGAAGCATACCGCAATTGAGCGAGAATGTTCGGTCGAACGAAGATGATGAAACTGCATGGCTAATATGCCGTGATCATGAAATGCAGCCATTGTGCCGCTCTTTTAATGTAACGAGGTGCTTCTACAGCTGTAACGCATATCGAGGTTTTCACAGCGAGGCAATTATGCTCGAAACTCAACACCGTTTGGTTCTGTGGAACATGTACGGATAAACTGGATTTGGCTTGCGTTCTTGTTCACCGCAGAAATTTCGTGGATTTGATATTTGATGGATACCGCTACGTGATCGCAAATAACTCTGCCGCCGCTAATTATTTAGTCCCAAACACGAAACTTTCTGTGGCGACACGAAATACTTCTGGGAAGATAACAGGCCGAAAACGGAAACCAAAGCTACGATGAGCTTCAGCCGTAAAACAATAGCGATTTATGCTTTACATTGTACGTGACTTTTGTTGCCTAACAAAAATGCTTCTGCTTATCATATATTACCTGCTGAAATGTTTCTTCCATTCGATCATGTAGCTTTTGTTTTGCAATGGTCAATGTGTACTAGAAATGAACAATACACCGAAATAGTCCTGTGCATTGAGTTTGCAGTCACAGGGACTGAACACGCTGTGAACAAAACCGCAAAATATTGTAAATAAGTACAGTATCGTGTTTCATTCATTCCTCGCTTTCAGTCCCGCGGGCTTTCAGTTTTGTATTTGTTACAGAGCACGAATACTCTAAAGCCTGAGAGAAGAAACGCATTCAGTTAATAAAAGGAATAGATAAGTATTGAAGCGAAGGCTGGATTAATCGTGGCCTCTGATTAGAATCGATTGTGCATAAAAAGATATGTCAAGCGCGCATTACTCAGCTTTTCTTGCCGGCTGACACTTTTGCTCCTAAGCTTAAAATGCAGAGTCGCTCAACCTTCAAGAAGCAAATGTATGAGTGTTGTAACGATAATTTATAGTTTAGTCAGGTTTCATTTGAGCAAGGTGTCAAAAGCCAAGTTCTCTATACTGTGTGATATTTTTCTGGTGAGAAACTGAAGTCTGTCTTGAGAGTTCCGCTCTTGTCCCTTCTGTTCATTTTAGTATATTCTGGTCTCCACGCAACTCACGCCGCGAGCTCACTGGCAACGCCAAATCAACTGGGTCCCTGCAACTTCATCGTTCTAGAAAGCTCGCCATTTCTGGCCGTTAGTACTTTTCCTAGTCGTCTTAGCACTACAGAGATCTATTTAAAACTAGGGGATTACCCTTGACGGGTTCAACTAGCGATCCAATTCTTAAAACGTCCTCCCAGCCTTCGAGTTTCGTCCACATTGGAGGGTCTGGGTACGACATTGCTTCCAGCTGGTACGATCCAAAGACAGCGTACCAGCGGAAAGGACACCACACTTTACTGTACTCTACTTCACAGTGAGGCTTATTTTGTGTCAAATATAATTCAGTCAAGCAATTCTACTTGAGTTTCCGATGGTACATTTTACTCTGTATATCCTCGACTGAAGATACAGTTAAAGATAGTCTGGTTATTTCCCACTGTCCTTCCCCCTGGTACCAGCGGGAAGGACACATCACATTTTCCACAGTTTAGTTCGCCTCAGTTGTCTAAATCACCATCAAAGGAAGAGATGCCACTTGATTTTATTGAAGATACACTTACTCTTCACTTAAAATGATCCTCGACTAAAATAGTCGAGTTATTTCACTCTCCTTCCCGTTGGTACGACACGATTACACCGTACCAGCGGGAAAGACACGTCACATTTTCTACAGTTTAGTTCGCCACGAGGTTCAATATGTATTATAATCGTCTGAACTATGATGAAAAGAAGGGATGTTATTTCACTTAACTCGATAAGGCTTGTTCTTTTCATCGTTCGATGAAATACACAGAAAACAGCCATCTTGGATTTACCGACATCGTCCGATTCTCGGTCGTGAGGCGATCGGGTCTAAACTCGTTTTCAGTCTTGCGCGGCTGTCCTTCCCGTTGGTACGATTTAGGCACAACCGATTTTCTCTTACTTTGGTGCAAAAATTAATCCCAATCAGGCAGTATAACATATATGGGCAACCTTACAGCGGCCACGCTGCTTTGATTATTGTCTGGGAATGCAAATAGACAACAGGCTAACCTGGTCTGACCACATTAAATCACTTGCGAAAGGATTTAGTGCAAGACTTACCAAACTTAAGAGAATGAAAAATTTTAATAAGACCATGTTAGAAACCATCTATTTTAAAGGTATTCTTCCTAGTATAACCTACTGCATTTCCTAGTATAACCTATTGCATTTCATCCAAGATCTCGAAGATCTGCATATTCGAGCAGCTAGAATTATTCATAACATTACTGACACCACAAGTTAGAAGTGCTCAATAGGGTTAAATGGAGTTCCATTTCTAATAATAAATGTACAAGAAAAGACTGGCATGCATCGCATACCAAATCTATAATGATTTAACTCCAGTCTCTATCACTGATCTGTTATCCAAGCATGTTCCCACCAGACATTTACGAGATAATTGTAAATTTAAGCTATGCCGCCCAAGCACAAATGCCATTCGAGACTCCTTTTCACATCGAGCCAGTATTGTCTGTATGTATGTATGTATGTATGTAACAGGAACACCTGCACTGCAGGCTATGGTGAGGATGAGATCACAGGCGGCCCACCCTTCAGTCATATGACCCTTGGTTAGAACCTCTCTCTTATGAGAGAGCACTCTTTTAAGATCCTCCAAAAATAAAAGTTCTGCAACATGTTGGAATAGCTGAAGTTACCACAAAGTTCTGTGAACCCTTTAGCCGTAAGGAAATTGTTGATGCAGTAGTTTAGTGGTTTGTCAGCAAATTATGTCTGATGTAATCACAGGGCACAGAGAAGTTTGTTCCTTTGTACACTAACAGCTGCCCACACATTTTCAAAGATGTAAAACCGCGGGTGGTTAAATTCATCTTTTTGTGTCAAACCGCTGTCACTCGTCCTCATAAAAAATAATTGTATTTGTGACTAAGAAATTAAATGTGTGCCTACAGGTAAATATTTGTGTACTCAAATATAGACATACTTGCACTGTCCCTTGTGAGCCATCGGTAGCAAAGCTGTATGTGCCAAAAGTTTATATCAATAACACCATTACCCTGTATTTCAACAGATCACATTGTTGCTTTAATTAAATTCTTTCAAAGTAATTTCAAAATATCTCTTGTTTCCTTTAGTGACGGCAACTGCTTTCTACAGAATAATAAATGTCAGTCAGTGCTTGAGTTCATGGCAGAAGTGTTACGGATGCGTCCAGAACAGCTACAAAGCGGGAGACCCCTACAGGATGCAGAGAGATTCAGATTCATGAAGGAAATTAAAGGTACGCAGCTGAACTTTAACCAGGGCACTGATTGTCACTTCCTGTATGTACTCTATTAACCCTTTCACTCCCAATAGTTATCAACTTCAATTTTCTCCTTCAGTTTCACACCAGAGATATATCATACAGAAAGGAGAACTTGGCTTTTGATACCTTGCTTCCAAAGATGAAAGCTGATTAAACTATCAATAATTGATATTGTAACAGTTCGCCGAGTTGTGATAACTAGAGGTTTACTGAAAACACTGAACCAGTCGAGACTAGAATCAATCTGAACCTTTAATACTCAAATTACAAATCAAACAATGACAGCCTTATTACATAAGAAGCGTGTGACATAACTAAGGGCAGGGGTTGTAACCTTATGCCAATATTCGGTAACTGCAGTTCGTTACACTGCCCTCTTGTTAATTAATGGGCATGTCCACATACCATGCCAAATTTGAACAAAAACAAACTGATCAGTAAGAACTAGGTTAAAAGTCAACTTGACATGTTCATGTCAAAGTCTGTGGTCCAAGCAGGTGGCTTGTGGCTTCTCCAAGGTCTAGGATGGGTGTTCTTGGAGTCGTCCATGTTGGGTTCAGCATTGCTCTTTGGTTCAACTGGACTGTCCTGCTCGTGAATGATCTGTGGGTTCTTAGGCCTGTCCTTGGTCGTAGTCTATGCAGCCAGTCGCACTCTGCGGTTCCCTCAAACGACTTGAGGCAGACAATGTGTACTACTTTGGGCTTGGCCTTTGCGCTCTTCTGTATTCTGTACACCATGTCATTGAGGCGATCCGTGACGATAAAAGGTCCTTCCCAGGGCCGCGTTACTGTAGCTTAGGGCACATGCATTCTTGCGTTGGGGGTTGTGCAGGCGCACAGCATCACCTCTATGGAACAGACGCTTGTGAGCTCTATGATCTCCTTCACTCGTTCAGTGGTCTGGTTTGCTCCGAGGTGTTCTGCAGAACCTCCGCCCTCATTGACACTGGAACAAGCAGTTGCCAGCGGATGTCTTCGCCAGTCTCAGACTTCCATCGGCGGTACAAGGCGCCATGTCTTAGCTGGAGACGATCCCATTTCCTGCTTTGTTGTGAGATTGATTCCCAGGGTAGCCTTTCCTTCGTGTCCTTCTACCCAATGACGATCCTAAGGTCTTCCTGTTACCTAACTTTTAGGTCCTCGAGTGCAGTAGAGTGTAGCCATGTATCAGCAGAGGGTGATGACTTAGCTGCCATGCTCCTGGTCTGTACGCCACGCGCAGTACTCCCGGGGATAGCTAGAGGGATCTGGCGACATATTGGCCTCGTGCTGGGTTAGGACTGGGTGTTCGTCAGCTTTACACATCTTCTCCTCGGCACGCTCACAGAACTTGCATTCCGTGCAAGGTCTTCTGGAGAGTGCGTCGGCGTTTAGGTGTTTCTGGCCTGGGCGATGTTTTATTACGAGGTCGTACGTACCGAGCATTTCCAACCATCTAGCAAGCTGCCCACCTGGGTTCTTGAAGTTGAACCCTTTCACTCCCAAGAGTGATTAACTTCAATTTTCTCCTTCAATCTCTCGCCAAAGATATATCACTACAGTAAGGAGAAGTTAGCTTTAGATACCTTGCTCAGATGACAGCTGATTGGAGTATTAATTCTCTCTACATCTCTCCTACATTTTCTTCTTGAATGGTTGGGAGAATCCACACTTTGAACTTGGGAGTAAAAGGGTTACCTTAGTGCTCCGTGGTCAATACGGATCAGGACTGGCCTGCCACACAGGCAGTCATGGAAGTGGCGGACTGCTGTGACGATGGCCAGAACGTCTTTCCTCGTGGCGCAGTAGTTCCTCTCGGCTTTGTTGAGAGTTTTGCTGTAGTACGCAATTACTTTCTCTTCCCCACTCTGCACTTTCGACAGGACCGCACCGATACCAATGATGATAATAATAATAATAATATGGTCTTTATTAATCATAAGATAAATGTACATATCCTATGTTACAATTCGAAATTAACTACAATCTTGGACAAAAGTGTTGACACATTCTCCCCTCCCCCCATTCAATGTTGATAAATTAATTATTAGCAACGATTTTCCGTCAAAGTCTTACCGTAACTCTTCCAAATTCAAGCTACAACATTGATACGGGGAGGGGGGGGGGTGATTAAAAGCAGTTTTCTTTGGAACTGGTGACTCACAGCATGGTAGTTTTGACAAAAATACGACATTTAAAGCACGTATCAACACATTTTGTCCGGGATTGTACAGGTATACACTATAAATACCAACAACTATACTAGAACTATTCTAAACTAACTGGTGTTTAAAAATCAATCTATTTACAAAAAATGGTCTTATAACGATCAGTGTTAACCTTCGGAACTTTACATCTACTTTTACACAGATTGTATTTCGTGTCCTTTTTCGATTGCATATATGGGCTAAGCGGGTGATTTTCTACAGAATTGATTTTCTTAAGAAGCTTGCGATCTTGTTTATCTAGGAGTTCATAGATAGAAATCGGATAAGAAATAAGACGGCGCTTATAACATCTATCTAAAAAAATACTGGATAATACTGAGATCGGAGACTGACGCCCCATAAACAGGGAGGCCATACGTAAAACTAGGTAAAACTAAAGATATAAATAGGTGGTTTATCTCTGCCTGAGTGTATTGTTCCCTTCTAAGCGTTCTTAAAACATGTAGGCATCTGTTTGCTTTAACTAGTTTCTGTCTGACATGAGAGTTGAACTTGAAATCACTCTGCAGAGTTACGCCTAGCGAAAGCAGATTGTTAAACTGTGGAATGTTGTTAACAGGCTTGTATTTTGTAGTACAATTCTTCTTTCTCACAGTGAGTTCCTTACACTTGCTGGGGTTGCAGGACATGTCGTTTTCTTTAGACCAAATTAAAAACTGTTCCACTAAGCTCTAAATCGTTAAGAAAAATATTAAAAAGATATGGCTTAGCTTTAGGCCAGCAGCTCTCAGACGGTCAAGCACCGGACATAGCCTACGTATGTGCTCTTCAAACGTCGGAGCGTGGACGATGATGTCGTCCAAGTACAGGAGGCACAGTTGCCAGGGTAGTCCAGCGAGCACAAGCTCCATCAGCCGCTCGAAGGTTGCCGAGGCATTGCACAGGCCGAATGGCATCACAGTAAACTGATATAGGCCACTGCCGGTAGTAAACGCGGTCTTCTCCTTGTCCTTGTCGTTCATCTTCACCTGCCAGTACCCACTTGACAGGTGACACAAGTGTTGAAAACCACGTTGAACCTGCTAGGGAGCCCAGACAGTCATCCGCTCTCGGCAGAGGGTATGAGTTATTTCCGGTGACTTCATTCATGGCCTACGGTAATCGATGCAGAACCTGGTCGACCCGTCCTTCTTAACAAGCACGATAGGTGCTGCCCACGGGCTTGACGATGGCTCGATTACTCCCCTTTTCAGCATTTTCTGGACTTCCTCCTCTGCAACTGCTTTCTTGTAAAGGGGCAAGCGTCTTGCTGGCTGGCGGATACAGTGTAGGTCTCGCACTTCCGGTGTTAATCGTGTGTTTAGCCACATTGGTGCGCCCAATATCAATGGAGGAAGTAGAAAAGACATCAACCACGTTTTCAAGCAGCTCGCGCTGACGGTTGTCAAGATTCGTCTGGCTCCGGGTTACTAGTTCCTTCAGGTGATCAGCTCGTTTGGCTTTCTTGGTTTTCGGCCTTGGCTGTTGCTTTTCTGTGACGTGACACGAGACCACTAACTCGCTGTTGTCTGGGTGCGGGTGGTAGACCTCAGCGACTGTCGTGACATGGCCTGCTACGGTTCCTCTGTGAACTGTAAGCGGGAGATTCGACGGGTTGAAGTGTCGCACTTTGTCCACCCCTTCTCTTGGATTTACCAGTCCCCTCGCCAGTAAAATCTTGTGGTTCGAAACAAGCCGCGGGGCAATCTCTAGGACACCAAGTCCCTCAGTGTCGTAGCTGTCAAATAGCTTCGCTAGTACTGTACATTCATTTGTCCTCGTGCTGGGAGCATTGTAGTTTGCTCGATGGCCACACGATACACAGATGGCGTGGTTGAGTGAATCCGGGGAGTCGTAGCTGAGTGTGTTTGGGTTTCCTTGTCTCCATTTCCCATTGTAAACTTGTATCCGTCGTTTTCCTTGATCAGTTGACAGCCATAGTTCTTCATGAAATCTAACCCGAGGATCCCATCAGGCTGTATGTCAACGACCGAGATCCTGTGCTCTGTTACTTGGTCTTCGATTCGTAGGGTGAACGTACTGCGACCGGTGAACGGCGCAGAACCACCATTTGCGAGGACCATGGTGACGTCCACCTCTTCTGACGGAGGGCGCTCTGACAGGGGAATTTGTTCCCAGACGCTGGAATTTACTATAGTTATGTTCGCTCCTGTGCCCACTAGGAACTCCACTGACATTCCTTGGACTTCTACAGTCACGTAAAGTCCATCATCGCAATCTTTTGTAGTGCCGGACTTTACTGCGGGGTTGGGGGGTTTAGGCACGTATGATTCTGCCGAGCTCAGGCCCGCGATCCCGGCAGGTTCCCGTTTCCCGACTGCTGGCTCATTTTGTCAGTCCTCTGCGACTGCCACTCTGTCTGCCTAGTCCGCTGGGTCTGTCTATGTTGGCCTTCAGGACAATGGCGCTGCAGGTGACCCGTTTTGTCACAGTTCTAGCAGCTTGGGTCCGATCGACTCGTTCGTTTTGGGGACAAACGCATGACTTGAGCCTTGAGGGTCTCAATTTCTTTCTGCAGGTCCAATGTTGTTTGTCTGCAGACTTCCGGGGTGTCTTCTGGGCACGTGTGCGCTGTTCTGGCTCCTGGGCCAGTGCGGTCTTGCCCGGCCGCCCCGAAAGCCTCCATCTCAACGGCCAGCGTCAAGGCGTCGTCCAGGGTCTTGGGTCCAGCTTGGCGGAGTTTCCATCGCGCGTCAGTATCGCGGAGGGCGTCCATAAAGTAGTCCTGGGCCATTGTGTCACTTGTGTCTGAGGGGGCATAGGCATTAGGATATGCCAACCTGGTGAGGCGCTTAATGGCTTGTGCCAGTTCCGGCAGGGACTCTTCTCGTTGTCTAACTCTTGCCTTCAAAGTTGCGCGGAAGAGCTCAGTACAATTTTCTGTGCCGAATCTGCTGGAGAGAGCCGACGTTAGAGCATTAAAGTCCTTCCCCTCAGTCGCTCAGGTCTCTCAGAATGGCACGGGCTTTGTCCACCAGGCTAACAGCCAGGTGGATCGCCTTCTCGGAGCTGTTCCAGCCGTTTAGCTCCGCAAATAACTCCAACTGTGCCAAGTAGTCCTCCCACGATGCTTTTCCGTCGTAAATCGATGGACGCACGCGAGGCTTCTTTGGTGTTACTGATGCAGAAATTTCTGTTTCTCGTGGCTTTGTTGGGATAGTTTTTTATCGTTTCAAGTGCTTTAAACAGCTCGTCAGCACCTCGCCCACGGCTGTTGGCGCTCCCGTCACAGCGCTCGCGTCCACCCGCTCAGGAAGTCTTGCAATTTCCCCCGTCAGCTTCCCACTGTGGTCCATAAACTGACACCCTAGTTGCTCCACCGCTGTCAGTATGTTTTCAGTCTCAGACAAATAGCCACTCGACCGATCTTTTTGCGTTTCTGTTCGGGTCGGCGTGGATTTTCGCCACGTCGCGGCGAGGGCCTTTTCCATCTCCTCTTCTGAGAGTCAGGACAGTCTTATTACGTAAGAAGCGCGTGACATGACTAAGGGCAGGGGTCGTAACCTTATGCCGGTATTTGGTAACTGGATTACAATATATTCACTATGCATTTTCTTTTTAAGGGAGTGGAGTGCAGTTGGAGCTGTTCTGTGTCACATCCTGTTTTTGTACTTTGTTGTAGGTCTGAAAGTGGCATGATGAAGAGAAAATACCGAGTAATCAACGTCACCAAGCAAGCGGCCAACTCCTTACACTTTCCTCTCGTTCTGGAGAGTGGGGAGTCCAGACAGGTCACAGTGGCAAAGTATTTCGAGGATAAACAAAAAAAAATCATGTAAGTTGTTTGGTCAACTCCCGAGTTGTTTAAAAGACTTTAAGGGATTTTAGGGGGAAGTGTAGAAGCCAATGCTCCCCCCTTAAATGGTCCAAGGACAAGTACTCTCCTCCTTTTTCTTTTCTTTTTTTATTTTTTCACTGATGCTGTACAATAACTGTCTGAGGTTTGACATTTAAATCCTAATTCCTTCAACCTGCCCTGAACAAAATATATGAATAGTGTTAGGAGATTTGATAGTCTGCCTGGCTTGAACCAATAAATCAGCTGCCGTTTTCTCCATACTGAACTACATACAGTTAGGTATTGAAAGGAGAAGTTTGATCATTTTTAAACCAAGCAAGAGATCAGCTGACATTTTCTCCATACTGAATATTACACAGTTTACTACATATAAGGAAGGAGAAGTTTGCCTCTGATCTCTCAACAAGCTTGCAGATGTGACATTTGAAGTGTAACTGATAAAAAGAAGCCAATATATTGCATGATCAAAACTATGATTGTTTGTGCTTTTTGTTTATTGCGTGATCAGTGCAGCAGATCCACTTTTCTCATGACTGTTGTTTGTTTGTTTGTTTGTTGCAGGTATCCTCATCTGCCATGCCTTCAAGTTGGCCAGGAGAAGAAGCACATATATCTTGCCATTGAGGTGTGCAACATCGTGCCCGGCCAGCGATGCATCAAGAAATTAAGTGATATGCAGACAGCGAAGATAATCAAAGCAACAGCCCGAGCTGCTCCGGACAGAGAGAGAGAAATAATGAATTTGGTAAGAGAACGAGGGGCTGCAATCTGCAGTCTGTGTCTTCGTATGCATTAGACAACAACAACGATAACAGTGATGCACTGGTCGGTAACGTGGTCGGTATGTAGTCGGAACTTGGTCGATAAAATGGTCGGTATGTGGTCGGTAAAATGGTCGGTAACGTGGTCGGAATGTGGTTCGTAAATTGGTCGGTAACATGGTCAGAATGTGTTTAACAGTCAACGTTTGGCTGAAGCTGACGACTGTCTTTTCAGATAGAATTCCAAAACGAATGGATTGAATCTATCCAATGTACTTCTAAAAACTTTTTTTTTTCAGTTGAGGAAAGCAGACTTTGGTAATGTTCCGTACGTGAATGATTTCGGCATCTCTGTTGACAACATGATGGTGGAACTGCATGGGCGTGTGTTGCCAGCACCCAAGTTGCAATATGGAGGACGGGTGAGTTGTCACAACAACAACTGCTCTCTAAGCCATTAGCCAAGCACAGTTAACTCAACCCAAGGTTGGTGAAAATCAGAACTTGTATGAATAAAAGACTTGTGATGTGTGGCCACACAGAGTCCCAAGTCTACACTAGTCCCAAGACATAGACTTAACGTAGCGATAACGTTTCATAACATAACGTGACATCACGTAACATAGCCTAACATAACGTAATATGAAATAATGTCGAAAACTTGGCTTGAGTAGGTTCGACTTGGTAGTGCTTTTGACCAGGGTTTTCTGAAAGAACGATAAGGCCTTTTTTGTTCTTTGTTTGTTTGTTAAAGTTTTGTAAGCAAGCTTGTCCAACTGGTAAACCAGTCAGGAATGTAGCTTTTCCGTTTTGCACAGTGAGCAGAGTGGTAAATAACCGTTTTACTAAACGAGTCAATTTTTCAATTGTAGGAAAAAGTATAAACACTTCCCAGAGAAGGTAAGATTTTAATTTTTTCTGTTTAGCATTTACGTACAATGTCATGCATGGTAATGTGAAGTTATTTTCTAAAGAACTATCTGGATATATTGCAGAGCCGAATTCCAGGTTAATTCCCGTAGTTTCTGTTATGTTACTTTATGCTGGAATCGTTTTCGGCCATCGAATAACTGTTGAAAACCAAAGCAAGTACATCACCAATCACAGAAGCTGTAAAAAATACTTTCAAACAATCGGGAGCCAAAGTAATCTGCGTTTGGTTTTACTTTGGAAAAGAAGCCAATCAGCAGTGCTAGAACATGCCATCAGCACTTGCTTGCTTGCGTGAGAATACCGCAATCGGGTTTTTCTTTTGCTCTTTTTGGTTGGCCAAGAGATCTCTAAACTTGTTTTGGCAAATTGGAAGCGTGCAAAACCAAAACCAACCAAACGATTACTTTTCACAGTCAATCCAAAAACAGCTCTATGTTACTTCATTGTTATGTTCTATTTACGTTATGTTAAGTCTCTTTTTTGTGCGCTCTAGGTGTGTGAGACATGCGCGATAAACAGATGTTTCATGGTATTGAGATCGAGGTTTGGGCCATCGCTTGTTTTATGCCTCAACGCGACTGCCCAGAGGACCAGCTCAGGCGGTTTTCCCAGCAGCTCATGCGCACTGGTAGCGAGTGCGGTATGCCCATTACGTCACAGCCGTGCTTCTGCAAATACGCAGAAAAGAAAAAAAGAAAGTCGAAGATGAAAGATGTGGTCACATTCTTCTTGTGGGAGTTCTTTGATTTAACATCTGCGCTTTGTACCTCTTCACCTTCATTTGTGTCTCATTCTGTTTGAGTGCCGAGGGGATAGACATATATTTATGTTTGTTTGTGTGACAAAGGGAGAGAGGGGGGCCGCTCCCTAAGTATGGAGCACACTATAATCGAGAAATTTGATATTTATTACAAATCCTGCAAAGCCAAAACATATTTGTTGTTAGCCAAAAGAGATATACAGTACAAATTGTTTGTTTAAAATGCTATCTCTCTTTGGGTGAAGGTCGGTTGATTGAAAGGGAGAACGAATAACGGGGTAAAACCGCTCAGAAGAATATAACAAAACTAGTAATTCAAGGAATACTGTGAGGTAATCAATTAATAACTATTGTATGTCTGTTTAATTTTTCAGGTTGAGCCAATGTTTTCGTATTTTAAAAAGAACTTTGAAAACCTAATAATCATCGTTGTTCTTCCTGGGACGACTCTTGTATATGGTACGTAACCAGAATACGCACCATATGTACTCTGTTGTGTTACGTGAACCTGTTTATGTAACCAGAATGCGCACCATATGTACTCTGTTGTGTTATGTAAACCTGTTTATGTAACCAGAATACGCACCATATGTACTCTGTTGTATTATGTGAACCTGTTTATGAAACTGGAATGCGCACCATATGTACTCTGTTGTGTTACGTGAAGCTGTTTATGTAACCAGAATGCGCACCATATGTACTCTGTTGTGTTATGTAAACCTGTTTATGTAACCAGAATACGCGCCATATGTACTCTGTTGTGTTACGTGAACCTGTTTATGTAACCAGAATGCGCACCATATGTACTCTGTTGTGTTATGTAAACCTGTTTATGAAACTGGAATGTGCACCATATGTACTCTGTTGTGTTATGTGAACCTGTTTATGTAACCAGAATGCGCACCATATCTACTCTGTTGTGTTATGTAAACCTGTTTATGAAACTGGAATGCGCACCATATGTACTCTGTTGTGTTATATGAACCTGTTTATGTAACCAGAATGCGCACCATGTGTACTCTGTTGTGTTATGTAAACCTGTTTATGAAACTGGAATGCGCACCATATGTACTCTGTTGTGTTATGTGAAGCTGTTTATGTAACCAGAATGCGCACCATGTGTACTCTGTTGTGTTATGTAAACCTGTTTATGAAACTGGAATGCGCACCATATGTACTCTGTTGTGTTATGTGAACCTGCTTATGTAACCAGAATGCGCACCATATGTACTTTGTTGTGTTATGTAAACCTGTTTATGTAACTAGAATGCGCACCATATGTACTCTGTTGTATTATGTAAACCTGTTTATGTAACCAGAATGCGCACCATATGTACTTTGTTGTTATGTAAACCTGTTTATGTAACTAGAATGCGCACCATATGTACTCTGTTGTATTATGTAAACCTGTTTATGTAACCAGAATGCGCACCATATGTACTTTGTTGTGTTATGTAAACCTGTTTATGAAACTGGAATGCACACCATATGTATTCTGTTCTGTTAAGTAAACCTGTTTATGAAACTGGAATGCGCACCATATGTACTTTGTTGTGTTATGTAAACCTGTTTATGAAACTGGAATGCGCACCATATGTACTCTGTTCTGTTATGTAAGCCTGTTTATGAAACTGGAATGCGCACCATATGTACTCTGTTGTGTTATGTGAACCTGTTTATGAAACTGGAATGCGCACCATATGTACTCTGTTGTGTTATGTAAACCTGTTTATGAAACTGGAATGCGCACCATATGTACTCTGTTCTGTTATGTAAGCCTGTTTATGAAACTGGAATGCGCACCATATGTACTCTGTTGTGTTATGTAAACCTGTTTATGAAACTGGAATGCGCACCATATGTACTCTGTTCTGTTATGTAAGCCTGTTTATGAAACTGGAATGCGCACCATATGTACTTTTTTGTGTTATGTAAACCTGTTTATGTAACCAGAATGCGCACCATATGTACTTTGTTGTGTTATGTAAACCTGTTTATGTAACCAGAATGCGCACCATATGTACTTTGTTGTGTTATGTAAACCTGTTTATGTAACCAGAATGCGCACCATATGTACTCTGTTGTGTTATGTAAACCTGTTTATGAAACTGGAATGCGCACTATATGTACTCTGTTCTGTTATGTGAACTTGTTTATGAAACTGGAATGCACACTATATGTACTTTGTTGTGTTATGTAAACCTGTTTATGTAACCAGAATACGCACCATATGTACTCTGTTGTGTTATGTAAACCTGTTTATGTAACCAGAATACGCACCATATGTACTCTGTTGTGTTATGTGAACCTGTTTATGTAACCAGAATACGCACCATATGTACTCTGTTGTGTTATGTAAACCTGTTTATGTAACCAGAATGCGCACCATATGTACTCTGTTGTGTTATGTGAACCTGTTTATGAAACTGGAATGCGCACCATATGTACTCTGTTGTGTTATGTGAACCTGTTTATGAAACTGGAATGCGCACTATATGTACTCTGTTCTGTTATGTGAACTTGTTTATGAAACTAGAATGCACACTATATGTACTCTGTTGTGTTATGTGAACCTGTTTATGTAACCAGAATGCGCACCATATGTACTTTGTTGTGTTATGTAAACCTGTTTATGAAACTAGAATGCGCACTATATGTACTCTGTTGTGTTATGTGAAGCTGTTTATGTAACCAGAATGCGCACCATGTGTACTCTGTTGTGTTAGGTAAACCTGTTTATGAAACTGGAATGCGCACCATATGTATTCTGTCGTGTTATGTAAACCTGTTTATGAAACTAGAATGCGCACTATATGTACTCTGTTGTGTTATGTGAAGCTGTTTATGTAACCAGAATGCGCACCATGTGTACTCTGTTGTGTTATGTAAACCTGTTTATGAAACTGGAATGCGCACCATATGTATTCTGTCGTGTTATGTAAACCTGTTTATGAAACTAGAATGCGCACCATGTGTACTCTGTTGTGTTATGTGAAGCTGTTTATGAAACTAGAATGCGCACCATATGTACTCTGTTGTGTTATGTGAAGCTGTTTATGTAACCAGAATGCGCACCATATGTACTTTGTTGTGTTATGTAAACCTGTTTATGTAACCAGAATACGCGCCATATGTACTCTGTTGTGTTACGTGAACCTGTTTATGTAACCAGAATGCGCACCATATGTACTCTGTTGTGTTATGTAAACCTGTTTATGAAACTGGAATGTGCACCATATGTACTCTGTTGTGTTATGTGAACCTGTTTATGTAACCAGAATGCGCACCATATCTACTCTGTTGTGTTATGTAAACCTGTTTATGAAACTGGAATGCGCACCATATGTACTCTGTTGTGTTATATAAACCTGTTTATGTAACCAGAATGTGCACCATATGTTGTGTTATATGAACCTGTTTATGAAACTAGAATGCGCACCATATGTACTCTGTTGTGTTATGTGAAGCTGTTTATGAAACTAGAATGCGCACCATATGTACTCTGTTGTGTTATGTGAAGCTGTTTATGAAACTGGAATGCGCACTATATGTACTCTGTTGTGTTATGTAAACCTGTTTATGTAACTAGAATGCGCACCATATGTACTCTGTTGTGTTATGTAAACCTGTTTATGAAACTAGAATGCGCACTATATGTACTCTGTTGTGTTATGTAAACCTGTTTATGAAACTAGAATGCGCACCATATGTACTCTGTTGTGTTAGGTAAACCTGTTTATGTAACCAGAATGCGCACCACATGTACTCTGTTGTATTATGTGAACCTGTTTATGAAACTAGAATGCGCACTATATGTACTCTGTTGTGTTATGTAAACCTGTTTATGAAACTGGAATGCGCACTATATGTAGTCTGTTGTGTTATGTAAACCTGTTTATGAAACTGGAATGCGCACTATATGTACTCTGTTGTGTTATGTAAACCTGTTTATGTAACCAGAATGCGCACTATATGTACTCTGTTGTGTTATGTAAACCTGTTTATGAAACTGGAATGCGCACCATATGTACTCTGTTGTGTTATGTAAACCTGTTTATGAAACTAGAATGCGCACCATATGTACTCTGTTGTGTTATGTGAAGCTGTTTATGAAACTAGAATGCGCACTATATGTACTCTGTTGTGTTATGTAAACCTGTTTATGAAACTGGAATGCGCACTATATGTACTCTGTTGTGTTATGTAAACCTGTTTATGTAACTAGAATGCGCACCATATGTACTCTGTTGTGTTATGTAAACCTGTTTATGTAACCAGAATGCGCACTATATGTACTCTGTTGTGTTATGTAAACCTGTTTATGAAACTAGAATGCGCACCATATGTACTCTGTTGTGTTATGTAAACCTGTTTATGTAACCAGAATGCGCACTATATGTACTCTGTTGTGTTATGTAAACCTGTTTATGAAACTGGAATGCGCACCATATGTATTCTGTCGTGTTATGTAAACCTGTTTATGAAACTAGAATGCGCACCATATGTACTCTGTTGTGTTATGTGAAGCTGTTTATGTAACCAGAATGCGCACTATATGTACTCTGTTGTGTTATGTAAACCTGTTTATGAAACTAGAATGCGCACCATATGTACTCTGTTGTGTTATGTAAACCTGTTTATGAAACTAGAATGCGCACCATATGTACTCTGTTGTGTTATGTGAACCTGTTTATGTAACCAGAATACGCACTATATGTACTCTGTTGTGTTATGTGAACTTGTTTATGAAACTAGAATGCGCACCATATGTACTCTGTTGTGTTATGTAAACCTGTTTATGTAACTAGAATGTGCGACATATGTACTCTGTTGTGTTATGTGATCCTTTTATATCTTGATCTCACGGACAGGGCTGTATAACGTACTGCTCAGACGTATTTGGTCAGCGCTATGAAACACAAGCGCGCACTGCGTGCTTGTATTTCGTGGCGCTTACCAAATGTGGCTACAGAAAATATGTGTCCTCGAGACTGGAAATGAAGTTCTTTTCCTCGTGAACGCTCTTTAGGATGCCATTCTGTATAACGTCATAATATATGTCGACATTTGGTAACGTCGCTGACTTGCGTACTCGATCTCACGCTTTTTGATGACGTAACTGAGCAGCTTTGGCTTTTTTTTTCAGCGGAGGTAAAGCTAGTGGGTGACATTGCTGGGTGTGGCGACTCAATGTGTTCAGGGAAGAAATGTAGCAAAATCAGGCGCACAAACCTTGTCCAACATCTGTCTCAAGATTAACGCCAAGCTGGGCGGCGTCAACAGCATCTTAGCTCCAGAAATAAGGCAAGTCAACATCAGTTAATTGCTGTTTCTTTTTCTCTCATGTCCTCTTTCTTTGTCTCTGTGTGTGTCTGTGTCTGTCTTTGCACTCTCACACATTACACACGTTACTCACACACACTGCTCGTTTTCAGGTTTCCTGTGTTCCGTGAGCCCGTGATTTTTACAGGAGCGGATGTGACCCACCCTGTTGCAGGTGATGACAAGCGACCCTCTATCGTCGCGTTGTTCTCATCTAGATATTGATAGAATTGAGTTATGCGCAGCTCGCTCAGCAAACTTGCTGCTGGTAGGCAGCGCGGAAATGGGCCAATAGTTCTTATAGTTATCTGCCTCTCCACTGTTCTTAAATAGAGCTGTCATTTTGCTGACTTCCAGCTCGATGGAAATTGCTCACTCTCAAATGTCAAGTTCGTTGTCGTTATGATGGTAGAGATTTGTCGTTCTCTGGATGTGTGTGAAGGGACTGCTAGTCACTCATTTTCTTGCCTTTGATTTGTTCTCGCAGGTTTTTGGCAGCATGGACGCGCATCCCAGCCGGTACTGCGCCTCAGTTCGTGTTCAGACGCACCGACAGGTACGATCTACTGCTGTGGATCATGTCGCGACATTAATAGAGAAACACAGGGAAACCTGCACGTACACATAAACATACATACACATATACAAATAGAGTACATACAGACTGACAGACAGCGCATGCATCAAAAATACTGTTCTTCTTCACTTTATTTGAGTTGCGTGCCTCGTTAGACGGCTGCTTTAAACGCCTTCCTCTGTGTCATAAAATTGATGTTTTTTACTTCTTTATTTGTGCTGCTTGTGGAACTGCTGCTTCCCGCGCTTTTCTCTGATCAACAAATCGTTCGTCCTTTTTTGTCTCAGGAAATAATCGGTTGTAAAATTGTTGTTTGTTCTTTTTTGTTCCAGGAGATAATCGGCGAGCTGGCTGCCATGGTGCGTGAGCTGCTGGTACAGTTCTACAAATCGACGCGACACAAGCCTCAGAGAATTATATTCTATCGCGACGGTGTCAGCGAAGGACAATTTAAACATGTGAGTTGAAGAAGACTGCATCTAGAGTTTAAGAGCGTTTACTCATCAAACTCAAACATGAAGATTAACTTAGTAGTTCACTCCTTTGCCTCGTGCCTGACTCTTGTTTGGCGAAATATAAGTTTACGCACTCACACTGTGAAGAGAGAAGTTTACAGTCAGCTCTCTTTAAGGCGGACACCCTCGGGACTAGATTTAGCGTACGCCTTAGAGAGGTGTCCGCTTAGAGAGAGCTGACTGTATTTGGATCTTGGTTGTGAAGTCTCAATTGAGGTTATAGTTTACGGCAGTCCCATTGGAACTTGTCTGTAGAATTAGTTAATTGTTCATTCTCAGTCGGAGTTGGGTTACCTGAATACACGAGGCAGGCTGGCCCGGGTTGCCGAGTTATCGGTATGACTGTGAAACACGGACAAACAATTTCGAAATTTCATTAGAATCGGGCCAGCCCGGCATGTGTTTAGGCCCTTATACTCGCGCTGTGAACAAAGATGGTTCATTTGGTACTCTGCGGAAGTTAACTGTTTATTCTCACTCGGAGTTATACAAGGTTGCGTACTGGCGCTGTGAAGGGAGCAATTTTTTGCCTGGGGGGTTGTCTTAGGAAGTTAATTGTTTGTTCTCGTGTGTTGACAGGTCCTGATTCACGAGCTGAAAGCGATCCGTGAAGCGTATATTAACCTGGAGGTCGGTTATCAGCCCGGGATATCGTTTATTATCGTACAGAAGCGCCACCACACAAGGTTGTTCTGTTAGAACGCACAGGACCGGGTAAGAAGCTTGGATATTTGCCCGCACACACACACTCATCGATACTTAAGGTGGTGTTACACTGGTCGATTTGCAACGACGATTTGCAACGATACGATGTTGCACTAAAAATCCATTGCGAACGATTTTGCGCGATGTTTGCAGTGCTGCAACGCGTTGCAAGTTTTTGAAAGCGATTCAAAAACTTGCAACACCGCTGCGTGAATTTGAAGCGAATCGGTGTTGCAAATCGACCAGTGTAACACCAGTTTTACAGACATGTACAAACAGACGCACACGAGCGCTGATAGTTATGAACAAGCCCATGTACACTTAGAGATATGCGCGCTCTAGCGGTATAGGAGAGGAGAGGGAGATGTGGTGGAACATATAAGGTCCTTGTTATGTAGAAACATTTGCTCTGGGGACTCCCAGACACCCTGGGCGTGCCAACGTTCCTATACATTTCTTGAAGCCCTGATCAAACAGTGATAATAGTCGATGAGAGGTGGAACTCTCGCTCCCGTTTGAAGTATTATCATTTATCTCTCGCTTTGAACATCTTCCTTCATAGTGGATGAGAATTTATCTCGTTTGATGGGTTCTGTTATAGTCAATGATAGTTACGATCCCTCGACTATCATCAGTTACCAATCACCGTTTGATTGGGGCTTTGGAAATCTAACGAAGTCGCTTTACACGTAAAACCACAACTTGTTTCGGGGGCGGGGAGACGCGTGGAGAACACGTGCAAACGGTTCACTGTGCGAGTATAGAGAAATGTATGAACAGTAAGAGCGTCAAGGGTAACTCAGGGGCGACTTTTCTTCAAAAGATAATCTTGGGCCATGTTAACATGAACCCGGGTTGGGTTGCTAGCACGGGTTAAGTCACCGTCCCGGGTCAACCCGTCTTCAGTCAATCTTCCGTAAGCGTTTTGAACAAGGTTTGTTCGTGTAAACACGGCTTGTGAAAGGTTGACTAGAGACGGGTTGACCAGGGCTGGGTTGGTGATTGGATCCAGACTAGCCCCAACCCGGAGCCACTTAAACATATGAAGAACTTTGGTTTTGAATTTAAACAATACTCTGGTCATTGGGTAAGTTAATTTTCAGACGTCGAGACTAGATACACGAGTACTTGACAATTGACCACGATGTATAATCAAACTATTTAATGTTCTTGGCAGCTCTTAGTGTCCAATTGTGTGCGTTGTATCATTTTTGTGTTGTTGTTGTTGTTGTTGTTGTTGTTTCAGTGTGGAAAAAGTGGAAATGTCCCCCCACCCCCGGAACTACAGTTGATACTGGCGTCACACACCCAACCGAGTTCGACTTCTATCTTTGTAGCCACGCTGGCATTCAAGTAAGCGACGTTCTTGTGTTTGTGTAGTATTCATTGTCTTGCTTTTGATGCTATGAACTGATGTCTAGAGATTTGGAGCCCACATACATTGCGGCCACGTTGGGTTTACAACAGAAGCTAGTGCGCATGACCGCAAGTTGTCGCCACTGTGGTTGGTTTTGGAATGATAAGCAGTTCTTGGTGTTGGTCTGGCGGGGTACTAACAATTTTCATCTTCAACAATTACTTGTGGCTAAGGAGGATTGTCTAATATTGTCCTCTTGTATCAACTCGTTAAAGTGAGTTGTCCATCCGTACGGATCGTACGACCTGCCCAATGAACAACCCCACCCATCCCTTTTAGTTTTAGATTGCTCACTTGTGGACTGTTTGCCAGGGCACCAGCCGGCCGTCACATTATCACGTGTTGTGGGACGACAACGACTTCAAGGCGGATGAGCTCCAGGCCCTCACGTACCAACTGTGTCACACGTGCGTTTCGGTGGTAACGCTTTCCAGACGTACGCATCAAAATGGCCGCGAAGGAGTGAATTTGAGGCGTGCAATGGCGCCGTACTCGTCGGAAATGGAGCAGACCATGGATTACCTTGCTCAGATAGTTGGAGAATGTCTTCGCCAATGCTGTGGTTGAGGTAGTATTTTGCTGATTTTGAATTTTGAGGAGAAAAATCGCCCAGAGTTCGACTCACTCGAACGAGTCGTCTCCTACCTTCCCTTTTTTCTTATCGTTACCCACAGCGGGCGCAAAATTTGCCCGAGAACACTGTAATCGCGACCACAGATAGTTCGTAGGTAAATAAACACCAAAGCAAAGTTTTACTTCTTTTATTTGAGTATTTCCTAAATTATTTTGCGCCATCTAGATCCCCACTCAAACTCTTATGAAATGAAAACTCGCTTCCAGGCCCCCTGAGCCTGGGTTGCCTGTGATTTAACTTTGAAGACATGCTTGAGTTGACGAACTTTAGGACAGACGATATATACTTGTACATGTACAAACTCAACGTGTCTATCTGGCATTTAGTGTAGCTGACTTGTTGAGAGTACAAGGGGTCGACAACCTTGATTTTATGCACACAATATTTTGTCGTGTTTATACTTGTCAGCTCAATTTAAGCAGGGCCTGTCTTGTTCTGACTAGAAGTGTGTATGAGTGACACTTAGTGTCTTTGGGTGCTGTTATATATCCTTTGCTATTACACCCTGTACAGACACATTATCTCCATAGGTTTTGATTTTTATCATGGAATTCTCACACAATGCTTCAGTGACATTTATAAGTCACGTCAGTGCAGTATATACTATTGTATCATAGGGTTAGCTTTTCTGTAGCACATTTTTGCCACAGAATTTGTACTCCAGAAATGAAAATAAGACTGGGAATGAAGGGAGTAACAAAAATACTTATAGGATTGACGCATGGTGGTAGCAAGTGAAGGCCACGCAATAAACTCTGATATTATAAACTGAGGGCAATTACATATCTTATTACTCTTCCAACCCGATACCACCATGTGTTTCATATGCACGTCCCCCTAAACAATCCCAGAAGCACATTTGGTACTCCAGTCATTCCCAGTCTTATTTTTGCTTCCAAAGTGACAAAATACAGTAATTCTTCAATGCCAATAATATTTTTGATGATTGATCTAATGTTCCATTCACTCTAAATGACTATATGCCAAGACTTTGTACCTAGCAAATTAATCTTTCCAAAGTGTTTTTGTCCATTCAATAGGATTCTGCATGCTTTGTTTTTTTACACAATAAATTGTTTATTTTAGATAGGTCAGTTTTAAGATAGAGAAACTTATTTTTTTGATGTAATTTATTCATATTGTTGTAGAACCAGTTCAGGCAGCTGCAGCAGCAAGAGCACAGGAACCAAGACAACAGACAACTGAGCATGCTGTACAGTCAAACCAACCAAAGCCAACACCACCACAATCAACTTCACAACAACAGAAGCCCCAATCACAACAGCAAAGGCCTCGCCATCGCAACCAACTTCACAACAGCAGAAGTCCCTGCCATAACAATTAAAGCCTCCATCACAACAACCAAGAACAAGGCCACAACAGCCAGGTCCAGCTGGTGGTGAACAAGGCACAAGTGCTGCGACCACAGCACAAACAGCAAATGTTAACCAAGTGACAAAAAACCTGGGGTCAACATCCCTTTCTGAAGGTAAATAATGTCACATATTAGACTTCTACTTAAAGTAGTAGATCTGCGTATACATATTCAGGCACAATTTGTAGATTTACAGTCAACTCTGTAGGGACTAGATTTTGTGTCAGCCTTACAGACTGTGTCTGCCTTAGAATTCAGTTACAGAGAAACAAGTGAAAATCGACAAGGACCAAATCTGCGTGATGTCCACCTTAGAGAGGTGTCCACTTAGAGATAGTTGACTGTGCAGATTTATATTTGGGGAGGGGTAGGATGGGGGGCTGTGTATACATGTTGCTAAGTTTTTAGATTTTGTGGAGATTTAGATTTAGGGAGGATTGTGTGGGAGGGGGCTTGTTTTTTTTTTAATAAAGAGGAATTGGCTTTTCAAAAAAGGTTGGGTACAAGTTCATTTGGCTCAAATGAGGATTGTTTTTTTTCCTCTGACACTAGGCCAGTTTCACAGCGGCATTTGTCCCCTCCAAAGAGGCCTGATTGCGGAACAGTGGGACGTCATATTCAACTCAGAGCCAATTTTTTTCCATTGACGATCCCTGACAGACTGCAATGTTTTTATCACTGCGATGTTGAGATTACTCCAAGCCACTGCAGCATCAACAGACAAGTGATCGATGAAGTGATGAAGAAACACAAAGACAAATTTGGAGGATGTAAGCCTGGTTATGATGGCAGGAAGAACTTGTTTTGCAAGAAGCTGCCGTCAGTTGGCAATGGGGTGAGAATGTAATCCTATTTATGCACTATTAGGCTACTCAGACAGGTTCTCAAAATGCAACATTTTTAGGTGGATCCTGTTAATCAGTACTTTAATAATTTGTCACATGAAGTTTGTGAAGATATTGTGTCAGTAATTTTACACACTAACATGTGAAATTTCATACTGTATTTCTATAGGGACCTAAACTTTAGCGATGAAAATAACTGTTTTGTTTCTGATATTTTGAGGTTTTTCCAGGCAACAAAGTGTTTGAAGTGTTCCATAGTACAGCTGTTTGGTGGAATATTACTATAATTAATTTAATACATAATAGTTATTTGAAGAGAAAAGGAATGATCAGACTTAGTTTTATTTGTTTATTTGGATTGCAGGTTGAACTGATGGTAACCCTTCCTGGTGAGGGCAGAGGAAAGGACCAGACATTTAAGGTGCTTATATGAACCTAGGAGTTTGAACATTATGTTGGTTGTGATTGTCTGGGTAATAATGTAGTCTTAAGCAAGACTGTTGTGGGTGACTAACATTTTTAACTATATCAGAAGTCATCTTTAGAGTCAAGTGAATGATGAAACCTCTTCACTTGACTTTGAAGGTGACTTCTACTCAGGTAGTCAAAATGTCACTCAAAAGGTTGGCAGTTTCTTGAATATCCTGCACCAAGCACGGGTCTAGCAGATGCAAAGCCTTATGCCAGGCATTTAAAACAATTAATATTCTTCTCAATGTACAATACGTGGCCATTGATTTAACAATGACTCTGTTCTCCTTGTTCAACTCTTGCATACCAGTGTCCTTCCATTCACACCCTGACTGTCAACAGTAGCTCCTCACACATCTACAATGCATACTTCTTGACAGCTCACCATATTTACAATCACCATGCACTAACTTCACAGTCTATTCTATGCTTGGGAATTCAATGAATTCAAAACTGAATTCAAAATAATTATTATTTACCATTTCTTTCATTACACTTCACTCCACTCAGGCGAAGATTTTAAGTACAAATGAGTAACTGTAAGCTAGAGATGTGGCAAGAAAAAGGCTCTGCCAATGACTAAATTATTAAGCCTTGTCCTCACTAGGGCATAAGCATAAGAATAAGAGAGCGACAGTGACGACATAAGCATAAGGAACGGACATGCTTGATCCTTATGCTTATGTTTATGCGCTAGTGAGGACAAGGCTTTTTAAGTCATTAAAATGACTTATTCTAATTTATTCTGCATATATGAGGCCAATTTACAACTAAGTCTGTCAAGGCCTAATTTTAAACTTACCAAACTGCACACTGTGGAAGCCGTAACTTTTATGACTGGTTTATCGAGACAAATAAATTCTGCTGACCCATCCAAATATTTGGATGGGTATCTCGCACTTGCTCAATAATATTGTAACGAACTTGTAGTTTGCCAGAATTTACCTCTTCTGCTGTATTGTAGTCACTAGGAAATGTCGTTATGATTTGTACCAGTCGTGTCGAGAGAAACCCTATGTGGTTTGTTTCCAGTGTTGCACAACACATGCACCTGGCCACTGTCGGATGTGACATAGTTGACTGTCACTGATTCCCATATAAGCTTGGGTTTTGCAATTAATAAAAGTTCTGCTTCACTCGTGTCTGAGCTGCGTTTGGTAGTTGTTCTTCAGCCTTCTAAGGCTCCGGTGAAAGGCCAGAGCGCACTGGCCTCAGTCCGTTACAATATTGGAATTTTCCATTCAAATGCTCCTTTTTCATTTTTCAGTGTCCTCAAAAGGCTTCTGCAAGGGGTCATTGAGTTCATGTGTGAATTTCTGCAGATGAATCCTCGTGAATTGGGAAGATTTGCAATGGACAAAGCACTAAAAAGTAAATTGGAAAAGGAGATTAGAGGTGAGTGAGCAATGTTGCTTCGTCCTTTTAGTGTTAGCCAGCAGTGAACTGTATCTGTTCAAGTTTGCATTAGCCAATATTATCACAAGATATTGTTTGTTGGGGTGGGAGGGGTTTAATGTTAGTTGGGAATGCAGGATGAGAAGTGGTGTTGGTCAGGGGGATTGGTGTTGGCCAGGGGTGGTGTTGGTCAGGTGTGGAGGGAGGAGAAGGGGGGTGGGCTTTTACCAATATTATTTCAATGTTAGACCATTGCCTGATTGCCGTAGAAATCAAACTCAGAAGAATTGCTTGCAAAACCAGCTTTGTACAAAAGTCTTGTAGGATTGAACATATGATAAGTGAAATATTGGTTTTTGAAAAAAGTAGAACCAATCAGGGTGTATAGACTCTAAACAATGTCAGATCAAAAGTCCATAAAAACTGTTTGGCATCTCACTAAATTCTGCAGGTACTAAAATTTAGTACTATAATATTGTGCCACCATCATTCAAGTTATCACTACTGTATCTCAGGTGTGCGCTTTTAAACTACCATGTGCTTGGAGACACAAAAAAGGAAAATCCTCGTGAAGGAACTTGGAACATGATGGGAAAACGGTTCTTCTCTGGGAAATCTGTTGGCACTTGGGCCATTGCTTGCTTTTCTAATCCAAAACGAGTTGGGGAAGGCATTTTGAGGAACTTTTCCTCACAGATGGCAAGGATTTGCAACCAGGAAGGACTAAAGATGAATCCAAATCCAGTTTATATCCAATATGTACGACGAGGTCAACAGGTATGGTTGCTCAATACAAATAAAAGTGTACAGTAAGTGATAGAAGATTGTTTTAACAGTTACACAAACAGGGTTTAAACTTTACTTTTGTCCCATGTTATATTATTTGCTTGCCCCAACACATTTCTCCATACCAGACCTTCAGTGTTCAAAGGTGTCTTGCTTGAGAAGAATAAACTTTTTCCCATTCAGTAAGTGGTAAAGATAAAAAAATAATATACAAGAATTTTCCGGGAAATTATAGATGTTTACTCCAGAAAAAAAAGATCAAACAAGGTTCTGTAAACATAGCTGCAAAATACCTTGCTGAAGTACATAAATCTCATTTCCAATATCTTGTTGAATAAGCAGAAAGTTTTTTTTTTATGTCAAAGATCTCAGTTGCTAACTTCAAAAATCGCCAAATATTGTGAATGAGGTTTATACTGCACTAGCATATGAGAGCAATTCTATTAAATAATGACTTGTATTTTACAGTTGTTTCAGATTGAAAATCTTTTCTGCAGCTGGAAAGCAGAACCCCCAGAACTCCAGTTGATATTCGTGGTGCTTCAACAGAAATTCAAAGACATTTATGCAGAAGTTAAACGTGTTGGAGACAACGTGCTCGGCATAGCTACTCAGTGCGTACAGCAGAAACTTGTTCAGGCAGCCAAGCCTCGGGCCTGCTCCAACATCGCCATGAAAATCAATGCCAAACATGAGCGGGATCAATCACACTGTTGATGGCCTGACATTCCCGAACGTTATCTTCTTCGGTGCTGACGTCACACATCCGGGGTTTGGAGAAAACATGCTGTCAATCGCAGCCGTGGTAGCGAGTCTGGATCCTCACGCCAGTAAGTACTGTACACGCGTTCGTGCCCAGACTCACGACAGAAACGGCGGAGCACAAGAGATAATCAAAGATCTCGCTGAAATGGTCAGGGAGTGCCTCATCCAGTTTTGTAAGAGTAACGTGAAGAAGAAACCAGAACGTATTATCTTCTATCATGATGGAGTGAGTAAAGGACAGTTTGAACAAGTGTTACTGCATGAAGTCCGGGCAGCCCAGCAGGCTTGTGTGAGTCTTGAGCAGGGCTACCAACCAAAGATCACATTCCTTGTGGTGCAGAAGAGACATCACACGAGGCTGTTCTTTGAGAATCCCAAAGACTCCACTGGAAAAGCTCAAAATGTGCCCCCTGGGACCATGGTCGACAGGGGCATCACACACCCATTCAAGTTTGATTTCTACCTCTGCAGTCAATCAGGGAATCCAGGTTAGTGCTGAAATGAATACATGTTCTGTGTACAAGTGTAGTGAAGAGTGTGTTGATTTACATGTATGTACAGTAGAACTTTAGACCAATAAAAGTTAGTGCATTTCGATCCGCAAGTTTATTGTGAACGTATAAATACGAGTAAATTTTTGGCTCACGTCCATACGTACGCGCGTCCAGTCAGTCACGAGCTTGGACGAGTAATTTTCAATTTTCAACTTCTTTGAGTGAGATTCGCCTCGAAAACAACGGCTCCTTTAGGAGCCACCAAGTTCAATAAAAGTCAATGACAACTTCACTTCGACAACCAGACTGATTTCGCTCACGCACATCGATTACAGCACACGTGCAAATCACATCGCGAATAAATCAAACGGAAAAAGAATACGTAACAAAAAGTGTGGTCGGTAAGTGGTCGGTGAAAGTTTTTGAGTGGTCGGTAAGTCGTCTATACCGACCACTTACCGACAGTTCAACTTGTTCACAATTACCCAGTAGAACCCGCCAATCGAACCCTCAAGGGAAGCGAGAAATAGTTTGAGTTAGTAGGGAATCAAGATAGCGGGGTTCTACCAAGGGAAATTTATACAAAGTTCAATTCTGAGAGAAATAGGATTCTGTTCAAAATAGCGGGGAGTTCGAATTAACCGAGTTGGTGATAACGAGGTTCCACTGTATATATATGGTATCTAAGATGCAAATGTATGTGTGTTTGCATCATTATTTCTCGTGTGTATATGAACATACATGTGGGAGCAGTACCGACCAAGTGTAAGTTACCACCCTCACGAGATGAGACTTTTGTCTCGACAGACAAGACTATTTAGAAACTTAACCCTTTGACTCCCAAGTTCAAATACAGTTTCTCCTAACTTTTTAAGAATATAATGTATGAGAGATGTAATGAGAATTAATCAGACCAATCAGCTATTATCTGCACAAGCTATCAAATGGCAAATTCTCCATACTGTATAATATATCTCTGGTGAGAAACTGAAGGAGAACATTGAAGTCGATCACGTTTGGTAGTGAAAGGGTTAAGAGCTGTAGGTGCAATGTTTATATGTATATCGCAAGTTCACATTTTCGTCTGTCTGGTCTGCATGGATAGGGTAGCTTTTTTTGTATGTTTGTACTTTTAGCTTTCTTGGCTGGTCATGTCTCCAGTTTTCGTGTTTTTTGTCTTGCTCTGAACCTGAAATGTCAGTTCTCTTCGCGACCCTTGACCCTTCTTCACCTTCCTGAGTGTCGGGATTATGTTGACATTTCTTGTCATCTTGTGTCTCAGTGAGCCATGTCCTCCTTCCCTTGATGTGTTTAGTTTATCAAGACAAGTTTTTCCTTCAGTTATACATGAGTTCTTCTCCCTCTTTATAAGTACTGTGTTTCTTTTCTCAGGGAAACAGTCGACCAGCCCACTATCACGTGCTCTATGACGACAACAACTTCACCGCTGACGTACCAGCTGTGTCATACATTTGCTCGGTGCACGTGCAGTGTGTTTATACCCGCCCCAGCATACTGTGCGCACCTGGTTGCATTCCGTGCAAGATGTCATGTGACCGATGGGTAAGTAACCTTGTTATCTGACTTATCTCCCCCGGGGGGAGGGGGGGGGGGGGGAGTGAGTGGGGTAGGACGTTGTGCTCTCCAATAGTAGAGAAACGGAATGGTTGGCTTTAATAGCACAATTTAAATTCTCCCAAGCAGTGACATGTGAAAAATATGAGGATTGATACTTGGAACCAGTTTTCGTACTAAAAAGGGTTTGGGGGGGAGGGGGGGATATTAAAACAATCCATTGCAACACTGAGAAACTCGCGACTGGTAATGTTTTTTGGTTTATGTTGTTGTTGTTTATACACAGGTAATTTATCGTTTGCTGTTAAAACATTATTTTGTAAGTCAAGGTTGTGTTTAAGTTCCCTCGCGTTTTACCCAGGGTGTGACGGAAACCATCTCCGCTAGCCAAGGGCCAACAATTTCCAATTTCTATTTATCCGAGTTTGAAATGGCAAGGTTCGACTGTAGTTTCTTTTTATAGAAAGACCTGGCTAGCTCTATGATTTCAAATGTCCCATATCATATTTTTCCAACTTTGTTTAGTCCTGACTACATGTTCCTTTACTCAAGACAAAGCCAGATGTTTTGAAGCAGTAGAGCAAAGGATGTTCCTATCAACAAATATTGTGTCAAGAGTACAAAACAGGTAAATTTTTAGATAGACTTTAATGTGACTGTATATTTATCTACATGAAAATGGTAGTTCAATATTTTTAACCAGAATTATGTGAAAACAATCATCAAGAACATACACTGAACACATTAACTTTATAATGTAGCACTTTATTCTCTTTATCTTGTGGTCTAAGATCCAAAATTTCAGGAAACGCTTCGATCTGTACTTTTTTGTACTTGAACACCATGATTTCAAATGGTCCATATCATATTTTCCCAACCTTGTTCAGATCCTGGCAATACAACTAGAGATCTGTTAAAATTGTCAGTTACTTTCATTTAGTTTAGAGATTGGAAATTGATCCCACGTTTGTTGTGATGTGATTGGTTGACTGACTGTTACTCTTGTTTATCAGGTGGAGGTGACTTATGCCCAAGCCGGGTACAGTAGTGGGCAGCAAGTGTCAGACAGGAAACAGTGTCTGTTGTGAAAAAGTTTATTCAGACCTGTGGGTAAGTACCGACAACATGCAGTTAGAGCAGGTTATCTGGCAGTTCCAGCTAAACGGGTGTTAAATTGTCGTTTCCCTGAAAGGGCGTTTTGTTGCTCTTTTGACCTATTTGTTGTTGGTTTTTTTCTGTGTTTGCCTTTCTGTTTTGCCGTTTTACTTTTGAGAGATATTTTGTTACAAGAGGGATCGCATTAGCCTCGCTGCTTTTGAACTTATCATATTTAATAACTGTGATGACGACGATAAGAGTGATAACTAAATATTTAATATTTTCAAGATTAGAAAATTTCAACTAGCAACTTGTAGTTGTCCCCCTAACGGGGATTCGTTAAAAGACTTATTATGACGATGTTCGTTCGATTTTAGATTCACGGTAGCCGTCAGAGCAGTGTTTAAATTTAGTGGGCATGAGCAGTTGACGTTTGCCGGAGGAGAAGAGCTTGGATGTTCATCGAGAAAGGAAATCGCGGTGCAGATACTTCACGATCCTTCCAATAGCACAACTCCATGGCGATCGATCAGCCTGGATGCTGCAAAACCCTCAGGCGTGTTTCCGTGTGCTGTATTTGTTATGCGCATCTGTGAGACAAGTTCACCATTTCCTGACGAACCATGTCGTGTGTTTAATCAGTGCCAGGTGCGATAAGGATTGGGTATAGTAATGCGAGTTCAGAATGGATAGCAATATACATGTAAATCACGTTTACTGGGATTAAGAAATTTGTGTGATATATATTTTTTGAAATACGCGCACGCAAGAGGTACACAGTTACAATGCATGTTGTGTAACTTAGAACAGAATAGGCGCACTGACAGAGTAGCAATGTTTCTTTCGTTTTGCAGGGTCTCTCTGAAATACGCGGCGCAGAAAATGACGTATGGTGCCTGTCATGATATGGGAGGCGACGGCTTTCTGTGCCCAGTCCTTTGTGCCGTCATCTTGACGTGCTCTCTACGAGAGGATTGAGCACAGGAAGCCGTGGCCTGGGTACAGGAGTCCGTGGATCGGCAAAAGGATTGGGTACAGGAAATCGTCGCCGTTAGTGCACAACCGGAAGGAGAGGATTGTGAAGAAACACGCTCACTGAAGAGGTATGAAAGAGTCACAGTTAGGTTTCTATTTCACCGCGGAAATTACATTTTTCGACATGCGATCGCATTTTGTTTTAGGCAGCGCTCGTTGGAGAAACCGGTGGCAACAAATACAAGTTGTAAAACATCAAAATTTATCCAGAAACTTCAAACGAAGACTTGATACACCAGTGCTTGATATTTTTTTTTGTGCGTGTGGACCTTGCATGAATGATTGGCCTTTGACCATTGAAAGGCAATTCCAAATGCGTGCATTCTCTTGGTATATTGGCGTTGCATCTGCAATGAATAGTCTTTGACCAATGAAAGGCTATTGTAAACCGGTTTTACAGCATATTTGACACATATTTTGCTGCCGTGCACATTCCCCGTGCACATGCATAATTTGAATATCTTTTTTCGTCGCCTCTGTCAGTTGCTTCCCGAATTGCGAGCAGGACGGACGGACGGACGGACGTGTTTGGACTCTAAATTTGAGGCAAGTGTGGTTATATTTCGCGCAAAAAGAAGAAAAACGAAGCAGTTAAAGTTTGAAAATGTTGCTGATGTATCGGCTTTGTAAACTAAAGAGCTCGCGTTTGTAAAACTCGTTTTTTGAGAATGTTTTCTCTTCTTTGCAATGCAGTCGAGAGTCGAAGGTTTGCTGGAGTTCTACCTCAAACTAAAGGTAAAGCTTGTATGTATTATATTTGTTCTCTGGTTATTGCGCGTAAAGAGACGAAACGAAGTTCCAGTTTAGCTTTGAAAACGCTGTAGACGAATTGGCTATGTAAACTGAACGTTTCGCGCTTGTGAAATTCTCGTTTAATGAGGACGTTTTTTCTCTTGTTAGCAGGACACTGGAGAGCCGAAGGTTTACCGGACTTCTACTTCAAACTTGAAAGTAAGCCCTTCTGTACTTTTTATCACTTGTCGAAGAGAGCGTTTTTATTTCTTGTCATTAGTTCCACTAGGAAGCTTTTCTTGTTTTGTATAGCAATACTGCATTTTTTCGCCACTGCCATTAATGCATATTTTGACACATATTTTTCTGCCGTGCACATTTCCCGTGCAGATGCCCAATTTGTATACTTTTTTTGTCACCCCAGTCAGTTGCCTCCCGAATTGCAAGCAGGACGGACGGACGTGTTCGGACTTTAATTTTGAGGTAAGCGTGGTTTTATTTCTGCTCGAAAAGAAGAGATTAAATTTATTACGCGTAAAGAGAAGAAACGAAGCTCCAGTTTAGCTTTGAAAACGCTGTAGACGTATTGGCTATGTAAACTGAACGTTTTGCGCTTGTGAAATTCTCGTTTAACGAGGACATTTTTTTCTTGCTAGCAAGACAGTGGAGAGCCGAAGGCAGCCGAAGCAAGCGAAAGTCATCGTTTCTCAATGGTAGGTATTCTTTTCCGATAAAAGTTGCGACAAGAATCTAACACGTGCGATTTGGTTTCATACTTGTTTGCAACAGCCAAGCTTATGGCCGATACATGTTCTTTTTTCGCAGAGCTTGTCCGGCGTGCTCGCAGCAAAGTAACGTGATTTGCAAGAAAGCTTCGCACATAATATGGAACATTTCTTGTTGCGATGGCGACCTAGTTCACGGAAGAAGGATGAACATGGACTATGGTATGCATGAACGCCATTTCACATATTTATTTAAGGAATTACACTTTTAGATTAGACTAGACGTTTAGATTTTCATTCGCTTCGTGTCATGTTACTGTGAATTTTCTTCGGAAGTCGATTATTTACGAACCAGTTTGACGGACGAGTAAACGAAGTGAAGCTTTCTTATATCTGCGGGAAAATGAGCTCCAAAATTTCTTTACATTCAAATGTTTGTGTGTCATGTTTATCCTGAATTTTTTTCGGAAGTCGAACCTGATAAATAGAATAAGATCGTGGACTTTTCTTTTTTTTTTTTTTCAATCGGCGATAATATGTACTGCACTTCGATTTTTTTTTTGCGTAGTTCCTTTTAAATGCTAGCTTTTGTGTGTCATGTTTATGGTGATTTTTTTTTTCGAAAGCCGAACCTGATAAATAGAATAAGATCGTGGACTTTTCTTTTTCAATAAGAGCGTGGATTTTTTTTTAAATCGGCGATAATATGTACTGCACTTCGAATTCTTGCGTAGTTCCTTTTAAATGCTAGCTTTTGTGTGTCATGTTTATCGTGCTTTTTTTTTCGAAAGTCGAACCTGATAAATAGAATAAGATCGTGGACTTTTCTTTTTTTTTTAATCGGCGATAATATGTACTGCACTTCAATATTTTTGCGTAGTTCCTTTTAAATGCTAGCTTTTGTGTGTCATGTTTATCGTGATTTTTTTTTTCGGAAGTCGAACCTGATAAATAGAATAAGATCGTGGATTTTTTTTAATCGGTGATAATATGTACTGCACTTCGATTTTTTTGCGTAGTTCCTTTTAAATGCTAGCTTTTGTGTGTCATGTTTATCGTGCTTTTTTTTCGAAAGTCGAACCTGATAAATAGAATAAGATCGTGGACTTTTCTTTTTTTTTTCAATCGGCGATAATATGTACTGCACTTCGATTTTTTTTGCGTAGTTCCTTTTAAATGCTAGCTTTTGTGTGTCATGTTTATGGTGATTTTTTTTTCGAAAGTCGAACCTGATAAATAGAATAAGATCGTGGACTTTTCTTTTTTTTTTTAATCGGCGATAATATGTACTGCACTTCGATTTTTTTGCGTAGTTCCTTTTAAATGCTAGCTTTTGTGTGTCATGTTTATCGTGCTTTTTTTCGAAAGTCGAACCTGATAAATAGAATAAGATCGTGGACTTTTCTTTTTTTTTTTTTTTCAATCGGCGATAATATGTACTGCACTTCGATTTTTTTTTGCGTAGTTCCTTTTAAATGCTAGCTTTTGTGTGTCATGTTTATGGTGATTTTTTTTTTCGAAAGCCGAACCTGATAAATAGAATAAGATCGTGGACTTTTCTTTTTCAATAAGAGCGTGGATTTTTTTTTAAATCGGCGATAATATGTACTGCACTTCGAATTCTTGCGTAGTTCCTTTTAAATGCTAGCTTTTGTGTGTCATGTTTATCGTGCTTTTTTTTTCGAAAGTCGAACCTGATAAATAGAATAAGATCGTGGACTTTTCTTTTTTTTTTAATCGGCGATAATATGTACTGCACTTCAATATTTTTGCGTAGTTCCTTTTAAATGCTAGCTTTTGTGTGTCATGTTTATCGTGATTTTTTTTTTCGGAAGTCGAACCTGATAAATAGAATAAGATCGTGGATTTTTTTTAATCGGTGATAATATGTACTGCACTTCGATTTTTTTGCGTAGTTCCTTTTAAATGCTAGCTTTTGTGTGTCATGTTTATCGTGCTTTTTTTTCGAAAGTCGAACCTGATAAATAGAATAAGATCGTGGACTTTTCTTTTTTTTTTCAATCGGCGATAATATGTATTGCACTTCGATTTTTTTTGCGTAGTTCCTTTTAAATGCTAGCTTTTGTGTGTCATGTTTATGGTGATTTTTTTTTCGAAAGTCGAACCTGATAAATAGAATAAGATCGTGGACTTTTCTTTTTTTTTTTAATCGGCGATAATATGTACTGCACTTCGATTTTTTTGCGTAGTTCCTTTTAAATGCTAGCTTTTGTGTGTCATGTTTATCGTGCTTTTTTTTCGAAAGTCGAACCTGATAAATAGAATAAGATCGTGGACTTTTCTTTTTTTTTTTTTCAATCGGCGATAATATGTACTGCACTTCAATTTTTTTGCGTAGTTCCTTTTAAATGCTAGCTTTTATGTGTCATGTTTATCGTGATTTTTTTTTCGGAAGTCGAACTTGATAAATAGAATAAGATCGTGGACTTTTCTTTTTTTTTAAATCGGTGATAATATGTACTGCACTTCGATTTTTTTTTCGTAGTTCCTTTTAAATGCTAGTCGTTGACGTTTAAATTTTTTGGGAGGTTTAAGAGTGAACTTTTTTAGTACGATATTTATTTTACCATTTGTTTTAGTCGATTCCATTTTTTAGTTAGTAAGTTTAAGAAGAAAAAAAAAAAAGAAGAAGTACCAACTTTTCCTTTTAGTTGCGCTTTGAATTGCTGGCGGCCCCGAAGGGCGTTAGAGTGACACACAAAAGCTAGCATTTAAAAGGAACTAAGCAAAAAAATCGAAGTGCAGTACATATTATCGCCGATTGAAAAAAGAAAAAAGAAAAGTCCACGATCTTATTCTATTTATCAGGTTCGACTTCCGAAAAAAAAATCACGATAAACATGACACATAAAAGCTAGCATTTAAAAGGAACTACGCAAAAAAATTGAAGTGCAGTACATATTATCGCCGATTTTTTTTCGTAGTTCCTTTTAAATGCTAGTCGTTGACGTTTAAAATTTTTGGGAGGTTTAAGAGTGAACTTTTTAAGTACGATATTTATTTTACCATTTGTTTTAGTCGATTCCATTTTTTAGTTAGTAAGTTTAAGAAGAAAAAAAAAAAAAAATGAAGTACCAACTTTTCCTTTTAGTTGCGCTTTGAATTGCTGGCGGCCCCGAAGGGCCTTAGAGTGAAGAACAATTAAAGAAATGATGGAACATTGAGGACATGCCGGAGGGGGGAAGCGCCGACAAGCCTCGAACCATCAAACCTTCAATGTCTTAACACTGAGAGTAACCCGTTGAGCCACTGAGCTATTCTCGATAAGTACATGGAAAAATTGCCTAGATATAGGTTTGATGAATAATTAGGATGTGAATGTATGCAAAAAAATATGACGTAATTAAACAATAGGTCACATACTTTAGTGGTTCACGTGACCCTGGATCAACTGTGATTGGCGGATTACTTATTCATTGTATGTTGGTATAGTTCTTGCACGAACACGTGCGAGATGAGATTTAAAGCAGAAAGGATAACGTGGCGGAGTTTGAAGCGAACGAAAAGTATTTTCTTGACTGTTTTGCACAGCAGTTCAATGTGTTGACCACAACAGTTAAGCGGAGACATTAATTTAGTACAGTTCAGGAAGAAGCTGCTTTTGGATGTGTAGTCAGCATGCTTCGTAGATATAAAATGTTTGCAACGCGAAAATGCAGTTCTTTGCAAAGTAGTCTCCAGTGTACATACATTTATCATTTGTGCTTCACTTCGAAAGTTCGCGACCACATTTCAGTAGTTTTCCTATCCAGTTGACAGTTGCGTTTTGAATTTTTGAGCATCAATCGTGTTCGTTTCTTCTTCAGGTCACGTTTGAGGGATTAGCACACAAGGTATGTGACTTTACTTTTGTTTAGAGCTGCATTGGTGCAAGTCGTTTCGTTTCTGTTTGGTAATGCTCGTTAAAATGTTGTCGTTTAGTTATGGTTGTATTATTTTTGAGTTTTGTTGAATTATTTCTTTGGTCTGCATCGCCATTTTCATGACTTGTTCTTTTGCGTACGAAGTTTGCCGCAATATATTTGAGATACCAAAGCGCATTTATGCGCTCGAGCACTTAAAATGTTCAACTCGAATGACCTTGTTGGCTAGTTTTTGTTCATTATGTGCTGTTGTATGTTGAGTTCACTTGAATGTTGTCTTAGCCTTTATCACCATTTTAGTGACTTGTTCTTTTGCGTACGAAGTTTCCTGCAGTTCATTTTAGAGACCAAAGTGTACACGTTGAGTTTTGTAGTTATGTGTATGAATTCTCAATCACAGGAAGACGAAACACTTTGCGAAGATGGACGGGAGCAAAGGAGAAATAGATATCTTTGTTGACAATGGCTGAAATAAAAATGACCGACACGCCGAACAACACACACATACGCGCCATGTCTTGTTATTCAGTAGACTAGCGCGACACTTACACAAAATAAAGATGACTGAAATCCCAAGCAAACACACCCCCCCACCCATCCTCCCTCAACCTAAAAAATTGTTTGCCTACATTAAATTAAACAAATAAAAAAGTTTGCAAGTGTCATTTTATTGTCTACACTACAGTATCAAATAACACGTTTTCAAAAAAAATATTACAAAGTGTCACTCTCAAAAATATTACAAAGTGTCACTCTCAAAAATATTACAAAGTGTCACTCTCAAAAATATTACAAAGTGTCACTCTCAAAAATATTACTAAGTGTCACTCTCAAAAATATTACAAAGTGTCACTCTCAAAAATATTACAAAGTGTCACTCTCAAAAATATTACAAAGTGTCACTCTCAAAAATATTACAAAGTGTCACTCTCAAAAATATTACAAAGTGTCACTCTCAAAAATATTACAAAGTGTCACTCTCAAAAATATTACAAAGTGTCACTCTCAAAAATATTACTAAGTGTCACTCTCAAAAATATTACTAAGTGTCACTCTCAAAAATATTACTAAGTGTCACTCTCAAAAATATTACTAAGTGTCACTCTCAAAAATATTACTAAGTGTCACTCTCAAAAATATTACTAAGTGTCACTCTCAAAAATATTACAAAGTGTCACTCTCAAAAATATTACAAAGTGTCACTCTCAAAAATATTACAAAGTGTCACTCTCAAAAATATTACAAAGTGTCACTCTCAAAAATATTACAAAGTGTCACTCTCAAAAATATTACAAAGTGTCACTCTCAAAAATATTACAAAGTGTCACTCTCAAAAATATTACAAAGTGTCACTCTCAAAAATATTACAAAGTGTCACTCTCAAAAATATTACAAAGTGTCACTCTCAAAAATATTACAGTGTCACTCTCAAAAATATTACAAAGTGTCACTCTCAAAAATATTACTAAGTGTCACTCTCAAAAATATTACAAAGTGTCACTCTCAAAAATATTACAAAGTGTCACTCTCAAAAATATTACTAAGTGTCACTCTCAAAAATATTACAAAGTGTCACTCTCAAAAATATTACAAAGTGTCACTCTCAAAAATATTACAAAGTGTCACTCTCAAAAATATTACTAAGTGTCACTCTCAAAAATATTACTAAGTGTCACTCTCAAAAATATTACTAAGTGTCACTCTCAAAAATATTACTAAGTGTCACTCTCAAAAATATTACTAAGTGTCACTCTCAAAAATATTACTAAGTGTCACTCTCAAAAATATTACTAAGTGTCACTCTCAAAAATATTACTAAGTGTCACTCTCAAAAATATTACTAAGTGTCACTCTCAAAAATATTACTAAGTGTCACTCTCAAAAATATTACTAAGTGTCACTCTCAAAAATATTACTAAGTGTCACTCTCAAAAATATTACAAAGTGTCACTCTCAAAAATATTACAAAGTGTCACTCTCAAAAATATTACAAAGTGTCACTCTCAAAAATATTACAAAGTGTCACTCTCAAAAATATTACAAAGTGTCACTCTCAAAAATATTACTAAGTGTCACTCTCAAAAATATTACTAAGTGTCACTCAAATTGCTCACTCTCAACCCCCCCAGTTTAAATTTTTCTCCCAAAAAAAAAAACCCCCAGTCTCAAAGGTGAGGGATTGGGGTTGAGAGGGGGGTGATGGGTTGGGGTTTAGAGAGGGGGGTGATGGGTTGGGGTTTAGAGAGGGGGGTGAGGGGTTGGGTTTAGAGAGGGGGGTGATGGGTTGGGGTTTAGAGAGGGGTTAGGGGTTGGCGTTTAGAGAGGGGGGTGATGGGTTGGGGTTTAGAGAGGGGTTAGGGGTTGGCGTTTAGAGAGGGGGTGAGGGTTGGGGTTTAGAGAGGGGGGTCAGGGGTTGGGGTTTAGAGAGGGGGTTAGGGGTTGGGGTTTAGAGAGGGGGGTCAGGGGTTGGGGTTTAGAGAGGGGGGTCAAGGGTTGGGGATTAGAGAGGGGTCAGGGGTTGGGGTTTAGAGAGGGGGGTGAGGGGTTGGGGTTTAGAGAGGGGGTTAGGGGTTGGGGTTTAGAGGGGGGGTGAGGGTAAGGTCTAGAGAGGGGGGCGAGGGGTTGGGGTCTAGAGGGAATGAGGGGTTGATGTATTTGGAGTTTGGGGAAGAGTTGAAGTCTTTGGAGTATGGGGAAGAGTTGAAGTTTTAGGGCCTAATTACACGAGTCGGGCTAGGCCGGTGTTCTCAGCCTGCGAGCATTGCACCGTTATGTGCGAATACAGAGAAAAGATCAACTCGCGGTCGACCGGAATCCCGGTGGCTCAAGCCGGGTCCCAGCGTGCGGGCTAAACCAGTTCTCATGTAATCGCACATAACGGTACAATACTCGCGGACTGAGAACACTGGTCAAGCCCGGCTCATGTAATTAGATCCTTAGAGTAGGGGGATGAGTCGAAGTATTTGGGAGCGGGGGGACGAGGAGGAGTGAGGTGTTTGCAAGGCTTTCGGTCTTTATTTTGTGTAAGTGTCGCGCTAGTCTACTAAATAACAAGACATGGCGCGTATGTGTGTGTGTTGTTCGGCATATCGTTCATTTTTATTTCAACTATCTTTAGAAACTCTTTGGGGTCGAGGGTGAGGTGTTTGCTTGGGATTTCAGTCATCTTTATTTTGTGTAAGTGTCGCGCTAGTCTACTAAATAACAAGACATGGCGCGTATGTGTGTGTGTTGTTCGGCGTGTCGGTCATTTTTATTTTTAACCATGTGCAGAAAGTCTTTGCGTTCAAATTCTGTCTCCTCTTGTTCAGTCAGCCATCATCAACAAGAAAATCTTCAACTTCTCCTTTGCTCGGCTCCATCTTTGCGAAGCGTTTCGTCTTCCTGTGATTGAAAATTTATACTTAACTACGAAGAACAACGTGTTCGCATTGCAAACACTGTTCGAGCGTATAAATACGCTTTGGTCTCTAAAATGAATTGCAGGAAACTTCGTACGCAAAAGAGTCACTAAAATAGGCTAAGACAATATTCAACTGAACTCAACACACAACAGTACATAAACAAAAACTAGCCAACAACGTAAATAGGATGCACTCTCAAGGCGATGTTACACGAGACGATTTTTAACGACGATTTTTCGCCCAACACCTACAATTTTGTAGCTAGCGCATTGGGTTTTACTCTAAAAACATGGCGAACCTTCGCCAAAGGCAGAAATTTGTGCAAAGATTGCTATTCATTGATAGTTCGACAATTACTAGGCAAGAAGTACAGAAAAAAAAAAATGTTGCGCAAAAAATCGTCGTTAAAAATCGTCTCGTGTAACATCACCATTAAACATCCTCAAATTTTCAAACGTCAACAACTAGCATTTAAAAGGAACTACGCGAAGAAATCGAAGTGCAGTAAAATTAATCGCTGATAAAAAAAATCGATACAAAACCAAGATAAATATGTGAAACGGCGTTCATGCATACAGAAAAGAACACTTACCATTGAGAAACGATGACTTTCGCTTGCTTCGTTATGAAGTCCTAGCTCCCAGCTTCGCTTTAATTTACTGTCTTTCTTTTCATCTGTTTTCATCTGTCTTTCTTTTCATCTGTACAGGAGAAAACTTTCTTAACAACGATACTTCTACAAACTGATTCGTTTCTCCTGTATTCGCGAGGTAACTTAAACCACCTACCTAAAATTCGGAGCCATTTTGCACACATCTTTCTACCTTGCAAGTCCACAACAAATGACCTGAAATGAGAAAAAAAAAATGCGAATCGTGGCACAAAAAGCGTGAAAAATGCAATAACATAAAATGAATCAGAAGTCCTATTATTTAGATGCAAACACAAACAAACGCACGGACATTTAAACGTAACAACGTGCCCGACTCCCATGGCGAACAAGTCAAAATTCCCCAACACGCTAATCACAACTTCTCGCCAACCTTTCTCAGCATAAACTGTTGCAATGCAGCAATACATATTTAACTGATATAGAGAAAAGATCTAAACTAAAATCCTTATTTCGTTTCCTTTCAAAAAACTAAACCGTTCAGAAATGCAAGGAGCGCACAACATCACACGTGTTAACACGTGTTAATGGCAGTGGCCAAAAAAATGCAGTATTGCTATACAAAACAAGAAAAGCTTCCTAGTGGAACTAATGACAAGAAATAAAAACGCTCTCTTCGACAAGTGATAAAAAGTACAGAAGGGCTTACTTTCAAGTTTGAAGTAGAAGTCCGGTAAACCTTCGGCTCTCCAGTGTCCTGCTAACAAGAGAAAAAACGTCCTCATTAAACGAGAATTTCACAAGCGCGAAACGTTCGGTTTACATAGCCAATTCGTCTACAGCGTTTTCAAAGCTAAACTGGAGCTTCGTTTCGTCTCTTTACGCGCAATAACCAGAGAACAAATATAATACATACAAGCTTTACCTTTAGTTTGAGGTAGAACTCCAGCAAACCTTCGACTCTCGACTGCATTGCAAACAAGAGAAAACATCCTCAAGAAACGAGTTTTACAAACGCGAGCTCTTTAGTTTACAAAGCCGATACATCAGCAACATTTTCAAACTTTAACTGCTTAATTTTTCTTCTTTTTGCGCGAAATATAACCACGCTTGCCTCAAACTTAGAGTCCAAACACGTCCGTCCGTCCTGCTCGCAATTCGGGAAGCAACTGACAGAGGCGACGAAAAAAGATATTCAAATTATGCATCTACACGGGGAATGTGCACGGCAGCAAAATATGTGTCAAATATGCTGTAAAACCGGTTTACAATAGCCTTTCATTGGTCAAAGACTATTCATTGCAGATGCAACGCCAATATACCAAGAGAATGCACGCATTTGGAATTGCCTTTCAATGGTCAAAGGTCAATCATTCATGCAAGGTCCACACGCACAAAAAAATATGAAGCACTCTGGTGTATCAGACTAACTTATTCTCGAGTATCAAATCTTCGTTTTTGAGTTTCTGGATAATTCTTTATGTTTTACAACAAGCGTGCACGAACTACGAAAACTACACTTGTATTTGTTGCCACCGTTTTGTCCAACAAGCCCTGACTCAAACATAATGCGATTGCATGGTCGAAAAATGTACTTTCCTCGGTGATATAAAAACCTAACTGTAACTCCTACATACCTCTTCAGTGGGCGTGTTCCTTCCCATTCCTTTCCTACCGGTTGCGCAATAACGGCAACAATTCCCTGTACCCAATCCTTTTGCCGGTCCACGGCCTCCTGTACCCACGCCACGGGACCCTTACTCAAAAAAACCAAAGGGGGGAACCTTACTAAAAAAAACAAACGGAGAACCCTTAGCAAAATAAACCAAACCGGGCACCCTTACTAAAATAAACCAAAGGGGGGACCCTTACTAAAATAAACCAAAGAGGGGACCCTTACTAAAATAAACCAAAGGGAGGACCCTTACTCAAAAAAACAAACAAACAAACGGGGAAACCCTTAGCAAAATAAACCAAAGGGGGAACCTACCGGTTGTGCAATAACGGCGATGATTTCCTGTACCTAATCCTTTGCCGGTCCACGGCCTCCTGTACCCAGTCCTTTTTCCAGTCATGTTCCCCGGCCACGGCTTCCTGTGCTCAATCCTCTCGTAGAGAGCACGTCAAGATGACGGCACATCTGCAAAAAAAAACTGGGGACAGAAAACCGTCGCCGCCCACATCATGACAGACACCATACGTCATTTTCTGCGCCGCGTATTTCAGAGAGACCCTGCAAAACGAAACAAACATTGCTACTCTGTCAGTGCGCCAATTCTGTTCGGAAGTTACACAACATGCATTGTAATTGTGTACCTCTTGCGTGCGCGTATTTCAAAAAATATATATCGCACAAATTTCTCAATCCCAGTAAACGTGATTTACATGTATATTGCCATCCATTCTGAACTTGCATTACTATACCCAATCCTTACGCGCACCTGGCACTGATTAAACACACGACATGGTTCGTCAGGAAATGGTGAGCTTGTCTCACAGATGCGCATAACAAATACAGCACACGGAAACACACCTGAGGGTTTTGCAGCATCCAGGCTGATCGATCGCCATGGAGTTGTGCTATTGGAAGGATCGTGAAGTATCTGGATCGCGATTTCCTTTCTCGATGAACATCTAAACTCTTCCCTCAGGCAAACTTCAACTGCTCCTGCCCACTAAATTTAAACACTGCTCTAACGGCTACCGTGAATCTATAATCGAACGAACATCGTCATAATAAGTTTTTTTAACGAATCCCCGTTAGGGTCAACTACAAGTTACTTTTTAAAATTTTATAATCTTGAATATCTTAAATAATCTTAAATAATTTAGTTATCACTCTTATCGTCGTCATCACAGTTATTAAATACAATAAGTTCAAAAGCACCGAGGCTGATGTGATCGCCCTTGTAACAAAATATCTGTCAAAAGTAAAACGGCAAAACAGAAAGGCTAACACAGAGAAAACCAACAACAAATAGGTCAAATAAGCAACAAAACGCCCTTTCAGGGGAAACCATAACTCAACACCCGTCCAGCTAGAACTGCCAGATAATCTGCTCTAACTGCATGTTGTCGGTACTTACCCGCAGGTCTGAATAAACCTTTTCACAACAGACACTGTTTCCTGTCTGACACTTGCTGCCCACTACTGTACCCGCTTGGGCATAACGTCACCTCCACCTGATAAACAAGAGTAACAGTCAGTCAACCAATCACATCACAACACAGGTGGGATCGATTTCCAACCCAACACCAAATCTCAGTAGGTTGGTTCTGATCGTCCGGATTAGAGTAGCCTCCAGGAAGACTGTTGTTGGTAAGCAATTTGACACATGCATTTTTTCACTGACAAAAACGCACGTAGGTCTCACGGCCTCGATTACTTGACGCGCGCGCACCTGGCACTGATTACACACACAACATGGTTCGTCAGGAAATGGTGGACTTGTCTCACAGATGCGCATAACAGTCACACAGATGTCACACTATTCCCCCCTCTAAAGCTCTCGACCCAAGAACTGATTAACAAATAAAATACATAAAGGAAAAAAGGAACTAGGTATCAAACATAATCCCTTTGCCAGGGGGGTACACGAGCTGTGGGCCTAACGCTCGGGGCTACTAAGTGTGGCTTGGTTTGTGACAGGGATTCCTAGTTCCAGTTCCAGGGACATGCGTGGTACCTTGCCGAACACTACTTCGTAGGAAGAGATGCCCAGGGACTCTTGGCGGCTGGAGTTGTACGCATACACTACCAGGTCAAGCCATAGATCCCAGTCATCTTAGCGTGTTGAGGCAACTGCAGCTAGCATGTTCTGTAGTGTTTGGTTCTGGCGCTCGACTTGGCCATCACACTGGGGGTGATACGCTGTAGTACTGGTCTTCTGAATGCCCATGACGTCACAAATTTGATGCACTAGATTCCATTTAAAGTTTGCTCCTTCCTCTGAGCGCAGAACCAATGCTGAGCCAAAACGAGAGAATACTCTACCAATTACGACGTTTGCAACTGTAGCAGCTTTCTGATCTTTAGTGAGGAAAATCTCACAGCACTTAGTGAAGTGGTCCATCAAAACAAGGATGTGTTGATTGCCGCGAGATGTTTCAGGTAAGGGGCCAACAAGATCCACGGCTTAAAAACATAATGGTTCACCTACCTCAATGCTTTGCAGTGGGGCTTTCAATGGATTTGCTCGAGCTTTGCCTTGCGCGCAGATCGGACAATGGTTAACGTATTCCTCGACTAACTTACGCATATGGGGCCACTAGAAACGTAGCTGAATGCGTTCGATTCTACGTGTAGTGGCAAGATGGCCACTGAAAGAGCTGTCGTGCATGCCTTTCAGAACTTGTTGTGTTGGGGAAGCAGGAAGAACCACCACGGAATACAAGCAGTGGCCTTTTCTATCAAACGATCGAACCAGAATGTCCTCTTTCATAAACAATTTATCGTAACAGTAACTAAAACTTCGGAGTTGACGATCGCTGCTCCACTCGATAAATTCTGGTCGACCCTTACCGCTAAGTTTGAGTTGAATGACGTTGGCAAGTTGTGGTTCCTCGCGTTCAGCCTGTTTCAAGTTCAGGATCGGGCTGATACTGATAGCGTACTAGTTTGAGTTGAATGACAGTGGCTAATTAAGATTCCTTGCGCTGAGCCACTTTGAAGTTCAGGGTCGAGCTGATACTGATAGTGCAGTAGTTTGAGTTGAATAACAGTGGATAATTGAGGTTCCTCACGCTGAGCCTGTTTGAAGTTGAGAGTCGGGCTGATACTGATAGTGCAGTAGTTTGAGTTCAATGAAAGTGACTACTTGAGGTTCTTCGCGCTCAACCTGTTTGAAGTTCAAGGTCGGGCAGATACTGATAGTGCAGTAGTTTGAGTTAAATGACAGTGGCTGGTTGAGGTTCCTCGCGCTCAGCCTGACTGAAGTTCAAGGTCGGGCTGATATTAATAGCGCAGTAGTTTGAGTTCAATGACAGTGGCTGGTTGAGGTTCCTCGCGCTCAGCCTGTTTCAAGTTCAAGGTCGGACTGATACTGATAGTGCAGTAGTTTGAGTTGAGTGGCAGTGGCTGATAGTGCAGTAGTCTGTGTTGAATGACAGTGGCTGGATGAGGTTCCTCACGCTCAGCCTGTTTCAAGTTCAGGGTGGAGTTGATACTGATAGCAAAGAGCTCTGAGTTGAATGACAGTGGCTAGTTGAGGTTCCTCGCGCTGAGCCTGTTTGAAGTTCAGGGTCGGGCTGATACTAATAGTGCAGTAGTTTGAGTTGAATGACAGTGGCTAGTTGAGGTTCCTCGTGCTCAGCCTGTTTCAAGTTCAGGGTGGAGTTGATACTGATAGCAAAGAACTCTGAGTTGAATGACAGTGGCTAGTTGAGGTTCCTCGCGCTGAGCCTGTTTGAAGCTCAGGGTCGGGCTGATACTAATAGCGCAGTAGTTTGAGTTGAATGACAGTGGCTAGTTGAGGTTCCTCGCGCTGAGCCTGTTTCAAGTTCAAGGTCAGACTGATATTAATAGCGCAGTAGTTTGAGTTCAATGACAGTGGCTGGTTGAGGTTCCTCGCGCTGAGCCTGTTTCAAGTTCAAGGTTGGACTGATATTGATAGTGCAGTAGTTTGAGTTGAGTGACAGTGGTTGATAGTGCAGTAGTCTGTGTTGAATGACAGTGGCTGGTTGAGGTTCCTCGCGCTGAGCCTGTTTCAAGTTCAGGGTCGGGATGATACTAATAGCGCAGTAGTTTAGTTGAATGAAAGTGAATGGTTGAGGTTCCTCGTGCTGAGCCTGTTTTATGTTCAAGGTCGGACTGATACTGATAGTGCAGTAGTTTGAGTTGAATGACAGTGGCTGTTTGAGGTTCCTCGCGCTGAGCCTGTTTGAAGTTCAAGGTCGGACTGATACTGATAGTGCAGTAGTTTGAGTTGAATGACAGTGCCTGGTTGAGGTTCCTCGCGCTCAGCCTGTTTCAAGTTCAGGGTGGAGTTGATACTGGTAGCAAAGAAGTCTGAGTTGAATGACAGTGGCTAGTTGAGGTTCCTCGCACTGAGCCTGTTTGAAGTTCAGGGTCGGGCTGATACTAATAGCGCAGTAGTTTGAGTTGAATGACACTGGCTGGTTGAGGTTCTTTGCGCTCAGCCTGTTTGAAGTTTGGGGTTGGACTGATACTGATAGCGCAGTAGTTTGAGTTGAATGAAAGTGAATGGTTGAGGTTCCTCGCGCTGAGCCTGTTTCAAGTTCAGGGTGGGGTTGATACTGATAACGAAGAAGTCTGAGTTGAATGACAGTGGTTAGTTGAGGTTCCTCGCGCTCAGCCTGTTTGAAGTTCAGGGTCGGGCTGATACTAATAGCACAGTAGTTTGAGTTGAATGAAAGTGAATGGTTGAGGTTCCTCGCACTGAGCCTGTTTCAAGTTCAAGGTCTGACTGATACTGATAGTGGAGTAGTTTGAGTTCAGTGACAGTGGCTGATAGCGCAGTAGTTTGGATTGAATAACTGTGGCTTGTTGCGATTCCTCGCGCTGAGCCTGTTTCAAGTTCAGAGTGGGGTTGATACTGATAGCGAAGAAGTCTGAGTTGAATGACAGTGGGTAGTTGAGGTTCCTCGCGCTCAGCCTGTTTGAAGTTCAGGGTCGGGCTGATACTAATAGCGCAGTTGTCGCGTGTGGCTGCTTTGGTGGAGTCGTCACTCTTGCTGGTGCTGTGGTCATTCGTATGTTCGTCAATGTCTTGCTTTGTCTTTGTAGGTTTGCAGAATTTGTCTGGTACCTGTCGCTTCAATTTTAAGGCAAGAGTCATTAGGTGTAGGAGACAAAGAATGTTGATTCGTAGCCAAATGTTGGACCAGCCTTTAACGGCTGGTGGCCACTGTCCTTGTTGAGTGTTGGTCGTTGCCCTGGGCACTTGCTCCGATTGAGCCTGAGACACATACGCTTACCGCTTCTACTGGTGTGTGAACGCCCTGCACGATGTCAGATTGTAAACTGTCAGGTCCATGACCCAGCAGGCTAACCTAACTTTTGGTTCCATGCTTTGCAGCCATCTCAAAGCATTGTGATCAGTCACCAGGGTGAATTGGCGGCCGAGTAAACAGACCCTAAAGTGGTTCACTGCATAGACCACAGCACAAGCTTCTGTTTCAGTGCTCGAGTACTTACGTTCACGGTCGGACAGTGTCCGTGAGGCAAAGGCAATGACCCTTTCATGGCCGTCGTCATTAAGTTGAGATAAGCTCGTAGTCAGACGCGTCAGTGTGAAGGGTGAACTCCCTATCAGACCAAGGGTTGACCAAAAAGGGGACAGAGCATAACAGTTCTGTCAGGCGCTGGAAAGAACTTTCACAGTCGTCAGTCCAGATGAAATGGGCGTATTTCCGTGTTAAACACAAGAGGGGTGCAGAAATACTGGCAAAGTTAGTGACCGGCGATTCCCAGGAAACTGAGGACGTCCTTGATGGAAGATGGCCTTGGTATGTCTTGGATAGCAGCAACCTTGCCGGGGTCAGGAAAGACACTGAGCTAGGAAACTTTATGACTAAGGCAACTTACCTTGCGAGTTGCGAATGTTACGTGGTCGAGATAGAACAAACACATGTTCAATGTAAGCCCGGAGAGTACAATTTCCATGGCACGCTGAAACGTTACCGGAGCAGTAGACAAACCGAACGGCATGCGGTTGAATTTATAGAGGACGTTAGGCGTTTTGCTTCAAAAAGTTACTCTTGATTATTAAAGGAAGCCTTGGAGTATGCCCAGGGAAATCCTCTTGAGGTCAGAGCACACCTACATATAAAAGGGACAGGGTCATTCTACAGTATTTCGTATGTTGTGGAGAAGACATTTAGAGACATTCAGTATGCCACAGCTCGAAATCCAAATGTCACAGTAATAAAATTCTACCTTTTTCTTGTAGACATTCATTATAGCTATGCCCACTATGTTGCAATTTTCTGTAAGTTTTAACCATGGAAGACAAGATAAGTGATCGTTGTGGAGAAGACTCAGAGAATTTGTTATTTTTGTTTTACAAAATCTAAGTGAAAAGTTCTCTGATTCTATGATGGATTCACAATTTCTTTTTGTTTTGTATTAAAGAGTGGTGTATATATTTTAAATATTTGGCAAAAAAATTTAGCTGCATTTGTTCGATCATCAGAAAAACTGACCATATTTTGATGTGTCTCTGTTGCGGAGAAGACGTTGCGGAGAGGACATTTTTGTCCATGAACAAATAATACAAAAATCTCATTGAATTTGACAAAGTGTGTCATGTTGAACAACTCTTATTAACATTCTAGAATATAAAACAGCTTTTAGTGAAACATATGGTGATAAATTATGTCAACAAAAACAAGGTCCTTTGATCAGACTAGCATGGTATTGAAAAAGAAAAGGGTCATGGTCAAATTTTTCAAGTTGATTTTGATATGGATAGACATTATTACTTCATTGTAGTTTTAATATAATACAATGGTGTTGTGATTTTTCGCGTCGCTGCACACTGTATTTTCGCATAACAAAGGACTCTTCCCACACAATGAGCCCGTTGTTAAGCACATATAGCTGGTTACTAAGAGCCTATTTCAGCAGTTCTGTACGTTCTACTTCCAAAAAAACACCAAGAAGATGTTTTTATATTAAAAATATTTGATCCTGTGAAGTTTGGTTCAAAAATAATGAAAACAATTTTTGGCCTAAAATATTCACTAACGTCTATATTGCACTCGGGCCTTCAATTGTATTTGGTGCATCAAGAACTGATGTTACCAGAAACTCTGGAAAAAACTTATGAAATGCATAAACTTTAATGCTGACTCAGACCACAAAGCATTATGGGTAAAACCAAAATCCAGAATACTTGGCAAAAATACCCCCCAAAAATAATTCTTATCAAGTACACATAAATTCTTTGTTATTAACATATCCTATAATATATAACAGCTTTTAAAGCAACATACTATGCTGTTAAATGTCAACAATAACAAGGTCCTTCACAGTAAGTTCAAAACATTTCATTTCAAACTTGTTGCAACAATGTTGATTTCAACAGTCATTTAACGTACAGTGTTTGTACATATCTCATGTTTACTGAACAGCAACATAGTGTAGCAGTTTAGTGACAACTCTGCTTCCTTGAAAGCTTGAAAAACAGTTCCAAGTTCCTCCAGATCTGGAGTTTCAAAGGGGCCATTGCCCTGCCATCGTACTGGGCCATAAAACACACAGGTGGCATGTACCTTATCAATGTCATCTATCTGAGGCCAATCAAACATTTTGGCACCAACTCTGTGCAAGAACTTTCAATGTGGTGAAGTGATTGTTATTAGCAAGTGCTCTCCCAAATGCTGTTTGAGTGGACAGAATGCCTTGTACTGTAGTAATGTTGTCTTCCTCTCAAACTTTTAACTAACACAGAAGTACACTGCTGCACACTTCAAAATATACTAAAAGCCCTGAAAAGTACAATTTACCTAACATGAGTTTATTTTAGAATTTATTTGGTTTATCATGAGTTTATTTTAAATCAGCTTCTAAGCAATGTGTCCACTCCGCAACAGAAATGTCCTCTCCGCAACAAAAAGAAAACGTCCCTAAATCATTAAGGTGATGAGCTGAAGAATATCTGAACACAATAAAACATACCTCCTGTTATAAATTAGAAGTTATCAAACTGTGTACCTAATATGATTATGTGGTCATCCATAACATAAACTTTTAGGTGTCAAAATGTTGCAGAGAGGACATTTAGCAAATGGACAGTCTCTAGCACAGGAGTCTCTGGGTAAAACATCATCCTGTAACAACTGTTCTGTAAACCGCATCAGTAATAGTTTATGTACTGATAACTTTTGTGAGGTTTCAGTTTTTCATTTGTTTTTAAACAATAAATTGATTTGTCCTCTCCGCAATGGCCATTTTTACTTTTTTCATGTTTGATTATAATTTATGCATCATTATCAACATGCTACCCCCATAAATCACATCATAAAGTAAACTATCAACACCAAGCTACAACTTAAAGGACATTTTGGGCTTGATTCAAAACATTTAGAAAACTGATATCCATGTCCAAAATACCGTGGAATGACCCAACAATATCAAGGTACTCCACTTGGCTTGTACAATATCAACCTAAAAGCATGCACTGTATGATGAGTTTGATTGCATAAAATAAAAAATACCTTTCATAAGAAAGGTTTCACACTAGACCTCGTTGTAAAACAGAGGCCACGGGCAACCCGAAAATTGTCTATTTCATTCATTTTTGGAAAAACTGCAATCCACCAATATCATACCTGACTGTATGCCATGGTTTCTATCTGTCAGTGGTGCAGTGTTTTCAGCATGGATATTTGAAGTGCAGGGAATGGGTGGTCTTATTTCATTGCTTATTCATGTAACTACTTCAGACAAAACTTCTTGCTCATTATATCACGTTACAGTACCTTGTATCGTTCTCCACCTGTCTATTAGATTGACAGCAGTATGGGGTACTTTCAGAATAGTTTCCCATCTCCTCATTCAAACTTGTTTACACCATCTGCCAGCCATTTTGTTTCTACTTTGTTCCACTTTCACTTCTTGGATGGCAGTTCTGCAAGACAACACACAGAATGGATTTTTAGCCCTGGTCAAGCAGTACTGCCAACTCCTGCCAAATTTGTGAGTTGGCTCAAGTTGCCGTCATCGTTTATTAAATTAAGTGTGAAGGTCATTATCACAATCATTCATACTGTATAATATTAGCGGGACTATTTTTCCCTTTTTCTCTTTCCTGTTTTCCCTTTTAATGTCCATGTGGAGTATCTGTATGCAGTTTACAATGTCAAAGTACAAACTTCTCTGTAATGATGTACCACTCACCAAACCATTGACATCAAAATCTCCCTGTTTTTTTTTAATGTATAGAAAAATCAAATGACAGATACTAAAAGACTGTTGTACTGTACTTACAGAATCAGCCAGAAGATATCCACAGCGTACAAATGCTTTTGGTTGTTAAGGCTTATTGTTTTTTTTGACTTTTGCTCCCCAACTCTCCTTTGGATTTTCTGGCTCATCCCCAGCCAGGACAATGTCGGCGTTTGGGCGATAGTTGAACAGCCGTTCGGCCCATCTCATTAGGTCATTAAAATGCTCCCCCCTCTAGGTGGCAAAAACTACTGAGGGGGGAGGAGCATGAAGTGTTATCCATATAAAAGCCGCCGTGGTACAGGTCCTGTGAGAAAGTTTGTCTTTTATTATCTACTTAACACAAAGAATGCACAGAGAGATTTCCAGTAAAGGGTTTCCGTGCTAATGTTATAACTTTGCGACAGAATGTCAGAAGCTAAATTACCTCTCCAGGGAGGGGTTTTCTAAATATAACTGGCTCTCTCGCACGTGGAAATTCAAGGCATTATTTAATGGCGGCTGTGAGCGTTGCCGATTCTTTGGTTGCATGTGGAAATCTGCTCCCCCTTCAGCCCCCGGCTGACATATCCGTAGTATCTGGCAAACAGGCGACACAGATTCACATTTAGAGCGACATTTCTGGACACATTTGCGAATATATGCTCCGCTCACAAAAGAAGGAACACAGCTGTATGGTGTGACAATGACATATGTTTTGGCAAAGGTAAAAGCTTATTCCAAGTTTTTTTGCGTTTACAAACATTGTCTCTAGCGGGTTTTGTCGCTACTGAAAAATCGACAGGAAATTTTATTGTGAATCTATTTCACCACCGTTCGAAGAGCACGAGAAACAGGTTTTTTTGGCTGGAGTGTGTAATGTTACGAAGCTATTATAACGAGTCAAAATCTGGTTTACCTCGCATGATATGTTTGTTGACACATGATTTTATGACCAGATCGACTGTGGTTTGTCTGAGTTGTTTGTTTACAAAAAATTGTCTCTAGCGGGTTTTGTCGCTAATGAAAAATCGACTGAAAAGTCGACAGGAAATTTTACTGTGAATCTATTTCGCCACCGTTCGAAGAGCACGAGAAACAGGTTTGTTTGGCTGGAGTGTGTTATGTTAATACAAAACTAATATAACGAGTCAAAGTCTGGCTTACCTCACAGAAATTTACAGAACGACTTGAAATATTTTGGCAAGCTATACTTTCCTCCTTTTATGTCGATCAGCTCAAAATAATCATATAATAAACTGTCATGTTTGTGCATTTGTGTTTGGTCATGCATAGTACGTATCTGGCATAGCAGAACATATAAAACCCCGATCAAACGGTGATAATATTCGATGATAGTTCGTGCCCCGTTGTAACACGAACTACCTATCATATACTATCATCAACTAGCAAATACCTTCACGTACGCTTTGCGGACCTATGTTTTATTCGTGTCATAAGCGAAAGTTGCAACGCGTAAATTGGGCTTTACTGACGTGCTATCAGTGGTGAAGGATCAGCATCGGCCTTCCGCTTAGCGGGTCGTGTTCCGAAAAGAGTCACTTGTCAATTAATTTTTCGAGTGCATCCAAGCGTACGCACTTGCTGGAATTTTTTGCGTCCAAATTGAGATTTGTGTGTCCCAGGACACAATGACGCACTCTGGATACAACACTGAGAGTGGCTAAAGCAGTCATTGCTGCACATCCACGACAATCAATACAGGACTATCTCTTGTAAAGAAAAACCTTCAACAACTTACTTGTCCTCATCCATATCTTTGAACAGTTCCTTTTTCTAAAGCAACGGTACAAAACAAAATGTTAATCACAATACCAGAATGTTTGATAAAAACATTTACGAGCGGAACTGTAATAAATTCATGGACATATATGTGCATGTATACAAGGGGAGGGGATTTGGGTAAGTGAAGGAATGGACATTTCACCCTCAAGTATTTTTAAAAGTATAGTAGTTGTATGCACAAGCTGTTACCGAAAAATATACAAAACAGTTAATACTTATTTGTGCCACTAAGGAATAATCAAGAAAGCATAAAGTGACTGCTCGTGGCCTCATTCTCTCATTGGTTTATGAGAGGGCCTAGATGGCGGGGGTCTGCATAACACCCAAAATTAAAAAATTCAGGCCCATACAGAAACCAGAAACCAGATCTAGGCCCTCTTGTCTTGTTTTATTAATATCTAGTCTTGTAGCACTTAATTGTATCTTTTTCCATAACACTTAACTTAACACTTAACAGTAAAAAAAATCAGGCCCATAACACTTAACAGTAAACCTGTTCTAGGCCCTCTTATGACTGATACATCTGTCAAATTTATTATACAATTTGGATGCACAAAGTTTCAATTTGGACCCCTAAAAAAGAGAGGTGGAGTAAACTGGTTCAAGAATGGGGCCAGGAACTTTGCAAGATCTTTCAAATACATTTCAAATGCTTCACGAATACGAAAACATTCTTTTCACTGAACTATAAATATAGACTCGCCAAATTTTCAAACATTTAATAATCGCACTAAATTGTTAATTGAACTCCTCTTGCAAGCGTACCTATCCGCAGCAAACTTCAAAGACAATTCCACAAAACATGAAAGAAGAGAACTGCACACGTGCATGTGGATACAAACCTGTCAACGCTTCGTGAAATCCTTCAGACAAACTTTCTTCACTAATAAATTCGTCCCATAGATGGTACATGCAGTATTTCAAAACCCAGTCTTGAACTTTGCCCATGAACTGCAACTTAGGCACGGTTTCCAAATCGTGCATTTCTTCTTCATCGACGCCATTTTGAAAAAAGGTGCAAATGCCTAAACTCGTTCTCAGTCTTGCGCGCCTGTCCTCTATTTTGGTCCCCAGGGTTCTCTCGGATTTCGTCGGCTCTGAAACCCAGGAACAATTTTGAACCAATGGGAGCTTTCCATGGCGCTAGCCTTGTCAACTTATTCTTCGTTTTTCTTGTGTTGACGTGTATAGATGCAATTTTGTCTTCTTTCAAGCGATCGAGATGCAGTTTTTTAAATGTAAGCCTGAGATGCAGTGTAACGTTAAGCGACTTTACTGGATCATTGATTTTTGCGGACATAATCTTAGTTTCTTTTGGAAATTTCAGATCTTTTCCTAGCTTGTTTGGCGTCAGTGGGCCATGGCTTGTATGGTTCGAACAGTGACGTTGTGGAGATTACAGCAAGTAATTTTAAATCAAGGGTACTTGATAGTGACTCAGTATGGCTTGTGGAATTCTACGCTCCTTGGTGAGTCGTACGATCGTCAGTTTACATACACACAATGGACTTCTATAGGGCCTAGATGGGGTTTACTGTTAATTGATGTGGGCCTGAAATTTTTAATTTTAAGTGTTATGTAAAAAGTTACAGTTAAGTGTTACAACACTAGATATTAAATACTGCAAGACAAAAGGGCCTAGATGGGGTTTACTGTTAAGTGTTATGCAGACCCCCCCCCCAGACCCTTTGTTGTGATATAATCCGCCCCAATTACTTGATTCTCATCTCATTGCCAAGCATCTTGGTGATGAGGTATTTCTCCGTCTCTCTGAAACTGTTTACAAATTCAAATCCTTTTCAACTTTGCACAATAGGCCTTTGTGCCTACTGTGCATGCGCAAGATAATTCTCGTTATTCTGTATACTCAAGTGAGGTAATTGGATCATAAAGTTTACATTATGATTTATTCACCTGTGTCAGTTGTTAGAGCCTCAATATGGTAAGTTATTCTCTTCTTTCCGTGTGCAGGTGTGGGCACTGCAAAGCACTGGCACCCGAGTGGTCGAAAGCTGCGACAGCTCTAAAAGTAAGATAACAGTTAAATTTATCTGCTGCAGTAAAAACTTGATACTTCATCTGTCATCATGAAGACCCCTGAGGGCGACCTTGTGCAGCACAACTGGCAAAACAAGTTGAGCCGTTTCAGACCCATCGATGATGCGCCGGCGAAATAGGATCCCATCACGGAGGAAAAGTCAGTCTGCATCCTTAAGCAATGGAAGAACTCTCTGGTCCTCTGATGCTGACGGTTGGCACCTGGAAGCCACCTGGAGCGGACGACAGTGTGTCTATGAGTGTTTCGAAGGCATTCTTGCAAGCGTCAGTCCAGACGAACGATGGTCGGGCCTTGCTGTTGCTTGCCCGGGCCTTGGGCTGCCCAATAAGGCAATGGAGTGGTACAGCGATCGTAGTAAAACCCTCAACAAATGATCTGTAGTAGCCTGCGAACCCCAGAAAGGTTTGTAGTTCCTTCACATTCAATGGGGGATGTTCCCGCCACTCCCTTAGTGCTGCTAGCTTGTCCGGATCTGGTCCTACTCCTTCTCGTGACACCACATGCCCCAAGTATGTCACCTGCGTCTGGAAAAGCTTACACTTGGAGGGTTTAAGCTTGAGTCCATATTCGCTCAGGCATCGTAGGACGGCTTCTAGCCGACTCAGCATCTCTTCAAAGGTTTTGGCAAAAACAATTACATCATCAAGGTATGCCAAGCATATCTTGAGGTTCAATCCAGTCAGGCATTGTTCCATTAGGCGCTGGAATGTAGCTGGTGCATTGGTTAGGCCAAATGGCATACGATTGTATTCAAACAATCCAAAGGGAGTTGTCATGGCTGTCTTCTGCTTGTCTTCCTCTGCCACCTCCACTTGCAAGTACCCGCTTTGCAGATCTAACGAGCAGAACCATCGTGCTCCTCGTCCAACCCCGACCAAACGCTTCGTCTCCACGGGTGACTCTGCCTGAGCTTCGGGCAATGGAGGATCTGCGCGAGCAAGTTGAACAGCGAGTAGATCTTCTCGGCTTGGTCGACTCCGAGTCCGAAGACAGCGACACGGCATCCAGTCCAGGACGCCACCATGCCACCACTCAGGGCGCCGTCTCAGCACCTTCAACGTCCGGTAAGTTGAAGTCGGGGAAGGAGGCCAAACTCACCAGTACCGTCCTCTTTCCGCAAATGTGGCCTCACAGTTTCTTGTGTCTCACTCGGGCTCAACGAGAGGTGAAGTACGGGTTACGCCCAAATCCTGCAATCGCATGAAATTTCCCCCCAGGAATCTGCCTGGCTGTGAAGCTGTTGGCTATTACTGTTGGGGTCTTCGTTTTCGATACACCCACCACCGAAAACCGAAAACGAAGACCCAGAAAACGAAGACCCCGCATAATTTATTTGGGGTCTTCGTTTTCTGGGTCTTAGGTCTTCGTTTTCGGGGTCTTCGTTTTCGATACACCCTTGGTTGGCCAGTGGGTTTTGTTCGCGACTTTCTTCCCGTATTTGATATTCGCACTCACTGGGGGGCACTTAATTTCCCGGGCATGGTTTGTACTTACCTTGGCAATGAACTCCGACTTGGGCGGGTCTCGGGGCCGTTTGATTCCCTCCCGTTCCAGGACGGCTTTGTTTTATCGCCACTCAACACAGTGGCCAAGCGCGACTCCGACGAACAACAAGTCATTCTAGACTTAAGTTGGCCTTGTGGCTCGTCCGTCAACGACGGCATTCCTAGCGCTAGTTTCCTTGGGGAGCCTATCTCTTTCACCTATCCCACTATTGACGACATCGTGGACGCAATCGTCGCCAAAGGCCCAGGTTGTATGCTTTACAAACGGGACTTACGCAAAGCGTATCGACAATTTCCGGTCGATCCAGGGGATTGTCACCTCCTGGGGTTTATCTGGAATGGCGTTTATTATTTCGACACAGTCTTGGCTATGGGTTTACGTTCCGCAGCGATGGCCTGCCCACGATCCACGTCCGCTGCCGCTTGGAATTTACGGCAGCAGGGACACTCACTCTTCAATTATCTGGATGACTTTATCTGCGTTTCGGGACCGTCTCTCGCCTCGTCCCGGTTTCAGGCGTTGGGGCAGTTATTAACTGATCTCGGACTGGAGGAGTCTACGTCTAAGGCCTGTCCTCCTTCTGAGATATTGTCTTGCCTCGGCATCGAGTTGAACACCGTTAACTTCACGATGTCAGTTGGCCCAGAGTGTCTCTCCGAGATCGAGGCGTTATTGCACCAATGGCGTACACGGCGAACAGCCACAAAATCCGCGCTCCAATCCCTGGTGGGCAAGTTGGTTTTTGTTGTGTGTGCGTCAGAGCCGTGTATTTACCGCCCGCATCCTTCGCCTTTTACGCACCGTTCAATTCAATCATCATCACGTGAACTTGACGGGGGATTTCCGGAAGGACATCCTCTGGTAGTGCAAGTTCTTGCGCGAGTATAACGGAGTTTCAATGATAAGTGCCGCAGCCTGGTCGTCGCCTAGCAAGTTGTTTACGACAGATGCATGTCTTACTGGGGCGGCGGACTTTGCAAAGACCAGTATTTCCACGTAGATTTCCCGTACGTGATTTTGGCCCAATTGCTTGACATCAATTGTCTGGAACTCTTGACAATCGTGGTGGCACTTCAGTTATGGGGACACCGTTGGACTGGGTTGCGTTTAACCGTCCGTTGCGATAATGCAGTGGCCGTCACGGTGCTGAATTCGGGACGGTGTCGGAACTCCTTTCTCAGCTCGTGTTTGCCGGAGATCTGCTATTTAGCGGCGAAGTACGAGTTCGAGATTCGTGCCGTGCACATTCCTGGGGAGTTCAACAACGACGCCGAACTTCTTTCTCTATGGGCTTCGAACGGAGGGACGCCTCAGAGGGAACTGTTTCTCCGTCGCGCCGCGCGCGCTCACCAGATACTCTATACAAATCATTAGTTCGCCCAGTAATGGAATACGCGGACGCGGTATGGGGTGGCTGTACAACGGCGGAGTCTGAACTACTAGAATCTCTTCAATATGAAGCAGCTAAACTAGTTACTGGAGCAATGAAGGGAACTAGCCACATCCGACTCCTCGACAAACTATCATGGTAAAAACTAGCGATAAGGCGCGATTTTCGTCGTCTAACAGTTTTTTACAAAATTATGAACAAGTTATCTCCTTCTTATCTTTCATGTCTCTGCCCGGGCCAGGTCTCCTCCAGAACTCATTACAATCTACGCTTCATGCACGATGTAACTCAACTTCCTGTCCGTACCGAGCGCTTCAAAAGGTCTTTTTTTCCCTACTGCATTAAAGCCTGGAACGATCTCCCACTTTTACTTCGCAGTGTCGAACCTATAACTTCCTTTAAACATCAGTTAAAAGCTATCATGTTTAGATGCAAACCAAACTCTTTATTCACACTGGGAAACAGGCGCGCATCCATCCTTCATGCACAACTACGTCTAAATAATTCAGCTTTAAATGGCCATCTTTTTGTTAGAAACTGCATACCCTACCCAACCTGTGCATGCGGTGCACCACAAGAATCTATCCGCCATTACTTCTTTTATTGCCCAAGATACGCCGCTCAAAGACATACCCTACTCACCCTTGTTAAAACGTATCTATGGCGATAAATGGCCTAAGAATGTCAGACACAACAAAAGTAAACATATTACTGAATGGGGACAACAATTTAGATTTTTTAACTAGCACAGAACTTTTTAAAGCCATTCATAATTACATACGCCTTTCAAATAGATTTGACATAGATAAGACAACGTAAAAGCTGAGAGAAGCATGCTGCCGGTTGTACATACATCTATCTACTGCAACTATTTCTTCTTGTGTTTGCTTGTTTTCGCATGTTTCTTGTTCTCGTGTATATCTTATAGTCCAAACCGTGTGAACTAGTTGTATAAATATATGTGAGCTCCCTCGATGAGCCAAGGGCTCTTGGAGCAAATGTATGCAACAAATATGTTCAAATAAAAATAAAAAAATAAATAAAAACTGCTGTATAAGATGACTGTTAGGTGTTGTTTAGAATAGCGTTGCACACTTTTACCACGTGTTATTTCTTTATTGCCAACACCAAAACCCAACAATTCCCCCAAATGACTGAAACATAACAGAACTTTAGGAATATCTTTGACGAAAATCACGGCACCCGGTCGATTCTAACTTTTGAAAAAGTCCGGCCGAAATGTCCATCTTTCAATCGAATTCAAACTTAGTGAAGATCTGCTGTTCATATTGGTTCAGTTTCCAGTCCTACTCGGCAATTTTAACCGTTTTAGTTACTTACCCCACCCACCACAGTGAGTTTCTCACTGTCGAACAACGCGTGATCCGTGTTTTGTATATGCTTGTTTGTTTCAATCTTCCCAGTGATTTGTTTACCAGAAACTTAAGCCCTGGCCAAACGAGATGTAAGTCGACGCAAGTCGATGCAGGTTTGAAATGACAGTAAACTTGCATCGACTTGCAAAAGGGTGGCCAAACGAGACACAAGTCGATGCAAGCTCATGCAAGTTTTGTAAAAACTTTTTCCTTTTTTACGGTTCTGAGTCAGAATCCGAGTCAGATGTCACGCTTGAGCTGGAACTTAATAAGTAGGCTTTTTACTTTTGATTTTTTTGGTTTAGACTTGCCTTTGCTAACGCGCTCTTTGCTGTTTTAGGTGAAAACCGTGCGTCGACTTGCATGAAAATTTAAACATGCTCAAATTCGATGCAAGTCAATGCAAGTAGATGCAAGTGGGTGGCCAAACGAAACGCAAGTCCGCGCAAGTTTAAAACTTCCATCGACTTGCGTCGACTTGCACCTCGTTTGGCCAGGGCTTTAGACACGTTTGCTCTATCAGGAAACCTCGGAAGTTGTTTGACAGTGAGAAACTCGCTGAGATGGGTGGAGTTAGTAGCAAAAAACGGTTAAAATGACCGAGTAGGAATAGAAGCTCGCTCTACGTCTGCAACAAAATTTTGCAACTTGCAATATCAAAAAAATGTCGCGCGGCAAGTTGCGCAAAGGGTGGTAACATGGTTAAAGAGCTTGACTTCCACTACTTTGTATAGTTTGTATTTGTAAGCCATTCCTTAAAATAAGCCCATGGGCCTATATTCGGGAGGGGGGTGGGGAGTTATCATACGAAGGGTTTTTGCGTTTGAAATTTTGGGGACTTTATAATGCGGGGGATTATTTACGGACTTTTACAGTGGCTTTTTTCAAGTTACCATGATGCATACACAACAAGTAGTTAGTTGCCTTTGGTTCAGGTATTTTGTGGCAAGTTGTTGCATGTGTGTGGGTGTTTAGATAGGTAAAGGAGGACTGCTGTATAAGGTGACTGTTAGGTGTTGTTTAGAATTGCGTTGCACACTTTCACCACGTATTTATTATTTCTTTATTGCCAACACCAAAACCCAACAATTCCCCCAAATGACTGAAACATAGCTTCTACTTCTGCGATGTTCTTCCTGCAAGAAAAAGAAATGCATCTTTAATACTCAGAACAACACGTGTGAATAGCAGAAGTCCCTGTACAAACCATTAACCATGTATGAATGTATGTATGTATGTATGTATGTATGTATGTATGTATGTATGTATGTATGTATGTATGTATGTATGTATGTATGTATGTATGTATGTATGTATGTATGTATGTATGTATGTATGTATGTATGTATGTATGTATGTATGTATGTATGTATGTATGTATGTATGTATGTATGTATGTATGTATGTATGTATGTATGTATGTATGTATGTATGTATGTATGTATGTATGTATGTATGTACGTATGTACGTATGTATGTATGTATGTATATATGTATGTATGTATTAAGTTTTATTATTAGATATACAAACACAATTTTATTCTTTTAGTTATAGCTTATAGTTGGTGCGATATCTTCGGATTTTACCGACTTAACAAATGTAGATGTAGATGTATGTACGTATATATGTATGTATGTATATATGTATGTATGTATGTATGAGTTTATGTATATGCGTATGCTACGTATGTATTACACGTGTGCAGTGTGATATTATAATAGTGATGGTTAATGTGGTTGCAAATCTTCATAACATTGCTCTTACTAACGTTCTACATTTGACTTAATGTAATTTGGCTTTATGTGGAACCGAGCCAGACCATGCTGCATTGGAACTGCATACGTAGGTTAAAGTACGATTAAACCAATTGTACGATTTTGTGATCATTTGTATAACAGTTTGATGGTTAAAAAATATCAAATAAAAGGCCACGATCAAAAGGAATAATAGGAAATCAATGAACAAATTAAAAAAAGAATTTTCAAGCAAAGATCATCAATCATACATAAAAAAGTCATTCTTCATCCAAAAACGAGATGGTGTCACGATTAGTACCATCCCATAGCTCGGAAACAATGGAGAATAACGGATAAAATAGAATACAACGGATGGCACGATTCTTTATCGGTCTTCAAACATATTCCTCACTATAACTATCATTCGTACGTACCCCACTGCCAGTGACTTCCTGGCATTCCTTGACTGTATCGCGCTACCGTCCCGCTACTTCGAAGGCTGATTCTCTCGCTTCTTCCGCTTCTTCTCTCTTTTCTTTCAAATAGCCAAAAAAACGCTTTTCGTGACCAATGAAACTGTTGGCCTGCTTCTCGTCCAAAAGGACTGCTTTTTTATCTTCTGTAGGTACGTAGAAAATATTATGATTTTAGCTGGAAAGAGTCGGAAGTTAATAGATCAATCTAACAAAAAGAACGCTAACAAAGAAAAAAAAATTACAAAAAGCAAAAAGACAATGATATATAGAGCCGAGAATGACTGTTGAAAACCAAACAAGCAAGTAATCAGAAGCCAAAGTAATCCGCGTTTGGTTTTACTTTGTGAGGAAACGTCATCGCCACATGCTTTCTTGCGTGAGAATAGCGCAACCAGGTTTTGATTTTACTCTTGATTGAATTAGGAATTACATTAGGAAAGCGTAGAAAACGCAAAACCAAAGCAATCATACGATTACTTTCGACAGTCATCCGAAAACGGCTCTATTATATATATATACAAACAAATAATCTGGGAAATTGAAAATAGCCAGTCTGTACAACGTGTGCATGATCCCGAATTTTGCAAGGGTAACAATCGGAACTCGTCTGTCGTCGAGCGACCTCCGTTGCCAAATTCTCTCTCGCATAATCGAACACAGTGACAACATTATTATATTCGGTAGACTCGGAGTGATCTTGATTTGAGGCAGAAAAAAAATTTGATCATTTTTACTGCGTTGAGGAAAACGCTAATGAAGAGAGCAATATTATCAGAAAAAATATTCTTGTTGAACAAATTAGCAAGTTTCTCTACCGGATAACTACCTCAATCACATGTGTAGATTCAAACAACCAATCAAACTAACATGATTATCTCACGTAAAATGTAACTTTGCTTTTTTATAGCGTTATATGCTATGGACTCACTCCTCCATGGCAAGAGGTATACTTACTGGCAGGAGATGCACAGACACAGACCAAGGTAAGCAAAGTCAACAGGACAATAACTTTCATCATTTTGACTCCTGTGAAGGAAAAAAGAAATTGAAATCGCACTGGCAAATGACCAGTCTTCCTATTACTTTTAGCATAAAAAAAAAAAATAATAATAATAATAATAATATAATAATAATAATAATAATAATAATAATAATAATAATAGTAATAATAATAATAATAATAATAATAATAATAATAATAATAATAATAAGACTGGATTTGCCAGCTCGTGGCGTGAGTTGGGTCGAGACCAGGATAAACTAAAATTAAAAGTAAGGACAAGAGCGAGACTTCCAAGAGAGACTTTCAGTCCCCGGGGGAGGGGGGTACTCATCATAATTTTGCGTGGGTGTGCCGCCCGGTCCTGAAAACCCTTAACCTATTTCAGGCCAAAATATCTGATTTTCTATACACTATTTCAGACCTAACTTCAAAAATGTACACGGCACATACCTTACCCCACCGGGTTGCAGTCTCACCAGAAAAAATATTATACAGCATAGAAAACTTGGTTTTTGAGACTTTGCTCAAATAAAACCTGATTAAATTATAAATTTTCATACAACACTCATAAAAGTAATGCGTGACCTTGTGCGTGACTTGCGACATTTACTGTATTTTTGACAGTTTGACTTCGAACACTTATTTCTAATCAGAGGCCACGATTAATCCAGCCATAGCTCCGATACTTATCTGTTTTCTTTTTACTGAATGCGTTTCTTTTATTAGGCTTTCGAGTATTCGCGCTTTGTTGCAAATATAAAATTGAAAGCGAGGAATGTAACACGAGAGTTGTTTACAATATTCTCGCGGTTTTGTTTCACAGCGTGTTCAGTCCATTTGTGACTAACAAATTCAATGCTTAGGGCTATTTCGGTGTGTTTTTCATTTCTAGTATACAGTTACCATTGCAAAACATAGGCTACATGATCGAATTGAAGAAACATTTCAACAGGCACTCTATACGATAAACCGAAGCATTTTGACGGCACAGGCTCGCAGTATGATACATGTAATATGCTCACATAGCCGCTTTGATTGAGTCCTGAGTTACGAGGATGGATATTTCGTCACACAAGGATCTATTTTCGGCAAAAAAAAAAAAACTGTACAACAGTGACTTGGTCATAACAGTATGTATGAGGCAACATATGTCATGTACAGTGTCAAATGTTTACTGCTAAACAGTCATCGTAGCTTTGGTGTCTGTTTTCGGCGAAAAACAAGCCAGAAATTTGAGCGAGACACGAGCAAGACGGAGCTCAGCAATGAGCGATAATTAATGGGCGATAACTGAACAAGAATCGAGCGAGACACTTGACTGACCGTGACATATGGATGGCTTGTTTCTGGCGAGTTTATCGCCCGTCATTGGACTCATTTTTTCTACGAGATTATCGCCTGTCATTTGACTTATGTATCGCTGGTAAACAAATGGAGTTCACATGCGACGCGTTCACATAACCAACGACACAGCAGAGTTGATTCAAAATTGCAATTTAATTACATATTGATCTCTTAAGATAGTTGTTCAAAATACAATGAAAAGTCTCAGTCGTCAAACAATATTGGCTAACATACCATATCACATCGACGATAGAATTCTCGCTCAATTCCCTCACTTTTGGCTGCTCGCCATTCGATCAGAAGTCTTGACAGAAATATACGTTTTTCGATAAATCGCTTTTCATTGGGTTTTTACAAGAATCCTGGTCGGTACATACAGAAGGTTGGGACTCCTATTCACTTGCTCAGGTCTTGGGCAGTGTTGATGGCGAACGGTTTCAATCTTTTCAACAGTCCCACAGCCGTACCGAAATCTCGCCACACGCCTGTGCGTGTTACTCAAAATAGCAACTTCACACGAATTCGCTTTCGCTTGAAAACGTAAACAAAACGAACGTTGCCATCGTAGTTGCAACAAACGTTTTCACTCAATCGAAGCTAAAGCAACTGATGTCCCGTTGAAGTCGTTGATAAAACCACTACTTAGCGCCAGTGATATGATGTTTTTACAGCCCTGATGTAGCCAATCAGGAAGCTCACTTAGGGTGCACACGACGAAAAGTGTCATCCAAGAAAACACGAATCTTCGTTTCCTCACGCTATGGTTCCTCTAAACGTTTCGTAATAAATTGTAAAACTGTTCTAAAACAATATGCTGCGTTTACGTGTGGACTGATTGGGTTAATTTACGTGAACAGACATTGCGTGCAAACCTTACCGCACCGGAAGATTCGTACTCATGTTACAAGTTTGTCTCAGAAGCAGAAGCGGTTGTGTACATTGCACAACTCAGTACTTTGAATGAAAAGGAAGATTACAGTACAAGAATATTGCTGTGCTAGTGACATCAGAAAAGTCATGCTTAATTTCAAACACGCTTAGTGTTAGTCCAAACCAGCGTTTAGGATTGATCGATTTGTCTCGCTGCCGTCTCGTTCAGCCTTCAAACGATTAAAATTTGATCCACCCCAAAAGCGAAATTTATCCCGCTATGTCTCGTTCATTCTCGCCGATAACCGAGCCTGACAAATAACACGCTCAAGCAGAAAAATATGTCTCTGTGTCTCGTTCAGTCTGGCCGTGTTTTCGCCGATAACGCAGCAAGACAAATGTCACGCTGGCACATTGTGGCGAGACAAAAACTCTGTCTCACTTTGTCTTGCTGAAATTTCACCGTAAAAATCGGATTATGGCCAGAGTCGGGCCCGTTTTTCGCTCAGTCGGGCTAGCAATTTTCGTCCGGGAAAATACAATTCAATCGCCCGCATCTCAAGCTGTTCGCGATCACCTTACGTCATCGCATATCACGTGACAATGTGAACCAATCAGCGTGTGCTGATTCGTAACCCAGAAAACTAACATGACGATTAAGACACACGGTGCAATCCTGAGCTCGTCGGCCACGAGCAATAATAATAATAAAAGTTTAGTGAGTAGAGTTTGATTTTTTTAAATCCCGTTGCTGCTGTTCGTGTACTGAAGGTCAACGCGCGCAGGTAAACTGAATCTTTTAGTACTGAGAACCAGTGAGTCTGCCGTCAGACAGCTGCATGAGTTGAATTTGCACTTTATAAAATATGCGTTTACAAGATGATCCTTTTCATCGTTTACGTGTGGACGGAAGGCGTTAACGCATGAGAAAAGTGTCCGTTTACGAACGTAAATGTATACGAGTTGCAAAAAAGTTGTGAAGACCACACCTTGTACCTTGTACTTTGTGCCTTTATCTAAACTGTAGTCACAAGAAGGTGGGCTGAAAACGGAGGACCCCCTCCCTCCTCATCATAAAGAGTGTAGAATAATTCTGTAAAACAAAGTCTTTAAACCATGACTTCAAATGGTTCAAACCATTTGCCAAATAGAGACTTGCTGAACAAATATTACATCAGAAAGTTAGACGACATACATGTGCATGGCAATAATTTGCAGTTTTATATTCCCACCGTTCAACTCTGCAATCAGCAACGTCATGCCCCAAAGATCTAATGTGTCTAACGACTTAGCTTCTGGACGCGACATTGTGGCAAAGCAAGTAACTGAACAGCAGAGTATACAGTAGGCATCGATCAGCATCACTTGAATCGGCTAGGCAGAAATTTCACTGGCTGCTCGATCAGTTCAGGTAAACATTCTGAAATCGCCATAACCGAGAAAGTTCAGTTTGGGAGTGATTTCTAAGAATAGTCGTTTGATTCTCAATACTTCACCAGCATTTATATAAGTTTGTAGCTTAACAATTTGTGTCTCGCTGGCTAGAATATGACCAAGTCAGAAACCTCTGTACATTTCTGGTGGATCAGTGCAGAAAACGAAGTTCGGAATCGCGTGCGAACAACGACACACTGTGTTAAATGTACGGCGTCACCGAACAAACGAATGCTATTATTAAATCTATCGGTTATCTATAACAGTAAAGATATTACACAGCCATACATTTTTCACTGACTACATAAAAGACGTGTAGTCACCTTACCTGAAAAATTGATTTAACGTGTTGAGCAAGGACAGAGAATCGATGGGTTTGTCGTCAAACAGCCGAATGAGTTGGATTTGCATTAAAACTTGTTTTTCTAGCATTTGACAATAATGAACAACCAGTGTACAATTAAAGATAGACACGTTGTGAAAGCCACACCTTGTACTTTGTACCTTTTCCCCAGCATAATAATAATCATAATAATACTACTTGGTTTAAAGCATTTTTCACTGAGTGGCTCTTGTAACATATGGGTAAGTATACTTAAACAAATATATATATAACTGATAAGAGAACTGCCTATTTGCTAAAATGAAATATTGTGTAGGCACAATTATTGTAACTAATACTGTATACATTAACTAACTTGCCACAATTAGCCAATGACACGCAGTGGAGGCATATCGCCCTCCCCTCGTTGCGAAAGCGAAGAGCTCAGAGTAACTGTCTAAAGCAAAGACTTATTGTCTGGAAAGGTATTTGAGAAAACTCTAGTCAATGGCACCTTCGCAATCAGTTTTCAGTTTCGCAGTTCAGTGTCTACATCACATCGACTGCATTTCGACTGCATTGTAGGGGATGGGAGTGGGGATGTGTGAGGGGAGGGGAGGAGGGATCCAATTGACGTTAAGCGCGGAACTCACGAACGAATGTCGATAGCCTCTTTGTGTAACTATGACATTATCTTCTTGAACACGTACTGCTTCGACTAGCTTGGGGAGGTTCAAAATTATTTGATCCTATTTTCTTCGTTTTTGTCTAATTGTAAGGATGTGTGAAACATTTAGCCGTATTCTTTAGTAAAAAATTGTCAAATATTCCTTGACACAAGAAAAATGCCCTGTTAGTTTTCTTAGTTATTTGTTTTTCATTTTGTAGGTTGAGCGTAAAACTAACCCTGAACCCCGCAAGTGATTTCTTCGTTCGTCAGCTTCTAGGTGTTTGTTGTTTTTCTGTAAGTTTTCGACTATGGTTGCCGGCAAAGTTTGTGTTGAAGTGTGGGCGCGTTCAAACTTGGGCTTTTTCTGGACATGTGCACTTATTTGAGGTATTACTTCGCTTTTTACCCAGATTGAGGGCCTCTCCATATGAGCCCGGTTACCGAGCCCTCCCACTATTTCCTTTGTAAAAATTCCGATGTGTTCATATGAGAGAGCGGGCCAGCCCGGTTACCGAGATCTCGGTCTTTGCGACCGGGATCTCGGTTAACCGGGCTGGCCCGTTTTTCATATGAACACTCCAGCCCGGTTAACCGGTATGAAAATGTTTCAACTATGCGGGTCTGAAATGTACTTGCTTCTTAATTTGGCTTTAATGGCAGAATTGGCAAAAACCTTTGCTTTATAGACACTCTATCTCGGTTACCCGGGCTGAAATTTCCCCTATGAACACACAACCGGGCTTATATGAAGAGGCCTTAAGCCATCTTAGCTCACGCGGGCATTTGCGTCAATAGAATAATAAATTTGTGAAATAACAAGGTGTGACTGACAAACTGTGAAATAACAAAGAACTTGAAAATCGCACTCGAAAATCACAATCTTCCTATTTTTTGGCATAAAAATGAAAATAACAGACTTGTGAGTAGAGTTTGATGTTTTTAAATCCCGGCGCTGCCGTTTTAGTCGTGTGCATTAATACTTGTTCTTCTAGCATTTGACTTAATGTGCTACAACCACGCTGTGAAGACCACACCTTGTACTTTGTACTCTGTACTCTGTACCCTTGTCTAAAATCTAGTCAAGAAGATAGGGCGGTGGGTGGAAAACGGAGCTTCCCCCCCCCCCCCGAAAAGAACATTAATTGTACTTGTGTTTTTGTTTGTGAAGTAGGTATATTAGTCTAACTACGAGTGTGAACAAATCCAGCACTTATCAAAGTAGCACCACTGCAACATTCTTTTAAGGATACACATGTGTACGGCAATAATTTGCAGTTTTAGTTGTTCACGGCCAGTCAATGCCACAATGCTGCAACGTAAGTGACTACAAGTCTATTTTTAGTTGTTATCAGGACGTAGACAACAATTCGAGAAATTAATACAGCCGTTCTTCTTAGTAGGAGACGATAAAAGTAATAGAACCTCGGCAAAAAAAAAAAAAAAAAAAAAAAAAAAAAAAACAGAACAAATTGAGCAACCTAAGAATAGACAAAGTTGCAAAGACAATGGAGTATTGAGGGGCATTTTTCCTGGTCCCTCGAGTTGCCGTCGCCGTTCTTGTTTTCTTAAAGTTCCTAATAATAGCTGTTGGACGCAACGTGGCAAAGTAAGTATAAAAACAGCAGAGTATCTTCCCAAACAAATGCCCCACAAGTTTGTAGTTCACATCGATCAGCATTACTTGAATCGGCACGGCAAAAATTTCACTCGCTGCTCGACCGATTACTTCCGGCAACCATTCTGAGAACGCCATAACAGACGGGAAAATTTAGCTTGAGAGTTATCACTGAAATAATCTTTTGATTCTCAATTTCCCAGCATTCATATAAGTTTGTAGTTTGAATATCAGCTAGAATATGACAGAGCTAAAAGTCTGCTCGTGAGAGACCTTTGTACGGTTCTTCGTGGTTGCAAATAGCGAACGAAAGCTCAAGAACTTATGCGAACAACGACACACTGTAATAAATTTAAGGTGTCAGTGAAAAATTGAATGCTATTATCAAGATTATCGATTATCTATGACAGTAGAAATATTACACAGCCATGCGTTTTTCACTGACTATTGTATAGTCATCTTACCTGAAAAATTGATTTAACGTCGGTTGAGCAAGGACAGAGAATGTTTGCCGTCAAACAGCTGAATGAGTTGGTTTTGCATTAAAACTTGTTTTTCTAGCATTTGACATTAATGGGCTGCAACCACGGTATAATTAAAAACTGACACGTTGTGAGGACCGCACCTTGTACCTTGTACCATGGGTAATAATCATAATAATAACAATAATAATAATCAGCAATGATAAAATTAAAAATAGTATAGGTTTATAACATTTTTACAGAGTGCATTGGCTATTATAATGCTAAGTAATGAAGAATATATATAACTGAAATAAGAGAATTGCCTGTTTTCTAAAATAAAACATTGTGTGGGCACAATTAGTCTAACTAACATATACAATAACTAATTTGCAACAATTAGCTAGTGATGACGCGTGGGGGGTGGAAAACGCCGAAAGACGAAGGGAGACATCCCCCCTCGCCTCCCCCCGGCATCATAAAGAGTGCCGAGTAATTGTGTAAAACAAAGACTTGTTGTCTGAACAAGTCTAATCGATGAAGTCTTTGCAATCAGTTTTTAGTCGTCACTGCGTCGCGGTTCAGTACCAACATTAATATTACATCGACTGCACTTCGACTGCATTGGAAGGGGGTTGTGGGGGTGTAGGGGGAGAACTGTGGGGGGGAGGGGGGGATGTGTGGGGGAGATGTGTGGGATCCACTCGACGTTAAGTGCGGAAGTCACGAACGAATGTCTACAGCCTTTTCGCGGTGGCCATGACATTATTTTCTTGAACACGTACTGTTTTGACTGGCTTGGCGAGGGTCAAAATTAACCGTTTTTATTTTCTTCGTTTCTGTCTCATAAATTTACTGCCGTGTAAAACATTTAGCTGTATTTGTAGTGAAATTTCTATCATACAATATTCATTGGTAACCATGCCGCTCAAAGCTCAACATCAGCACCATTTCGAGACTGTCATTGTGGTTTGGACTTCCCGGGCAAGGTTTGATGCTATAAATTTAACTGGTTATATGTTTTTCATGTTGTAGGTTGAGCGTAAAATTAATCTTGGGAATGATTTTTTCCATCGTCATTTCCTCGTTTAAAATTTTGCTCCAGAGTATGTGTTAGCGCTTATTCGAGCATGGGCGCTTGGTAAAAATACAAGTTTGCATGACAGCAACGTTTATTTTTCTTTATTGAACTTTTAATCACAAAGTAAGAAAAACAAGAGCGTTTCTAATTTGCTATGTGGAAACTCTTCCTCTACCGTTGGCGTTACAGTGCTGTGCCTGCGTGACAGTGTTTGTTGTTCTATATTTACTTGAACATCGGTCACGTGGCCATTTGCGTTAATGAATAACGCAAATATCGCTGATTTCGTTGATTTTATTTTAGTTCGACCAGACACCAAATATGCTTGAAAGATTCTCAAATTTCAACGAGTGCAAGTGCACCATTCTCATTTTTCGATCTTGATTATTATGATCTGACAACAACAACAACAACAACAACAACACATTCGATTACATAAGGTATCTCATAAATTCTTATAAATTCACTGCTTTTCCCTGAAATATCTATGAATCTAAAAGTGTCAGGGAGCCAAGATAAGGTACAACCCTGGCGAGGATAAGATGAAGCTAATTGGTCACCTTTCCCCGCAACAAATAGCACTTAGCAGGATAAGCTTGTAATCAGTTAAGGTCACAAGCAGTGCAGAAATACATGCCAACAGTTTTACTTTAGGTCCGCAGAAATGCATACCAAATGCATTGCACTTATCAAACATGGAGAAGAGCAAGGAAACAGATTTTGAGAAAATTCCAATTAAGATCACAATCATGTTTTGGTTTTGTTCCTGATTGGCCAAAAAATGCTGCTAAACTGCGATGTAGAGATAAAATACGTATACTGTATTATCTCGATGCCGGATGGTAATTGGTGTCAGTACATTTGAGTTATGTTGATCACATGTTGATTCTATTTTTCAAGAAGCAAAAGGAGTGAAAACAGACTACACTGGGACTGTAACATACTTAGTGTAATCCATTATTTTAGGTAGTCTTTCATATCTTTAGTTACACACAGGGCTCTGTTCAAAACAAGCTATGGTAAATCAGATAACCCGTTTAAATGTTGCAACTAATAAAAAAGTGAAAGTTGAAGAAATTAAAGTGAGTTAACCCTTTTACTTCCAAGATCAAAGTGCAGATTCTCCCAACCATTTAAGAAGAAATGAGAGATGTTGAGAGAGTTAACACACTGTCTTCATTCAGCTGTCATCTGAGCAGGCTATCAAAAGCCAACTTCTCCATACTGTAATGAATATATACATCTAATGAGAAATTGAAGGAGAAAATTGAAGTTGGTTACTCTTGGGAGAGAAAAGGTTATTTGATGTAAGTTTGCAGGAGAGGCAGGACATGGAATCGAGGGTATGATGTAAGACACTTGCCTGCATAAGTGAGAGAGCAGGTGTTGTGTATAATTTCCTCACTTCATTGTGACAATCTGTCTAAAAGTCAAGTTAATTCTGGCACCAAGGGCTTTTTTCCTGACAGGTAGTGAATGATACCAATACAAATTTGTTGGATAATTCATCATCAATAAACTCCCGTGAGCTAGTGAAACTTTGACAGGGTCAATCTTCCTCTTTGCGGCAGTTCCTCTGGCATCTCGATGTCGGAAGACAAAGTCCCTGACTTGTCCAAGGGACAACGAAGCAATAGAAGTGCCAGGTGCAAGCATCGCTTCATCGTCCCTGTGCTCTCCTATGTGGTCATTGCCGTCTTTGTAGCGATTTACAAGAACAAAGTTGAATGATTTGCCTGTTAAAGAAATGATGAGATCACAGATGTCTTTCAAAAAGGGAGCATCACTCCAAGGCTTTGCGAAGACTGTTGCACCAGAAAAACCATACTTCAGTCCGTCCTGTCCAAAAGCAGTCTGTTTTCTTGGAATATTGACCCACTTTCCATGAACAAAAAGCTGGCTCGTTTTATTGTATTGAATCACTTTTTCTGCTAGCTGAAACAGAATATCTCCTTCTCGTTTGCTAAACAGCTGCACATAATCCACATCCAGATTTTCTGCACTGATTTTTTTCCAGTTTAGTTTTCGTTCTTCATGCTTGGAAAATGACACACTGTAAACAGACGTCACTTCGAGGGCTGGGACCTCTTTCACAACACCCTCCTCCTCCTTTCTTTTGCTCTTTGGCTCAATACCTGCCGTGGTACACTTGCGTTTTTCGCCCGGCTTGATAAAATAAGAATCAATCATTCTCTTTCCACGTTCCTGTTCAAACAATTACTTATAAAGTTACTACTACTGTACATCAAGTAAGCTGATCTGAATGTCCCATGGCATTTTTTCCCTATTTGGATATGATTACCATTTATAGAAAATCCTCTGTTCTGTAAATACAAAATGGCGGAAGAGGCGAATGTGTGCTGCATGTGCTTGAAGCAATTTGCAAAGTATACTTGCCCTCGCTGCAATGTGCGTTACTGTTCAGTTGCGTGTTACAAGAGTGAGAAGCACATGCAGTGTTCAGAGCTTTTCTACAGAGACTGCTTCATGGAGGAACTAAAAAATGAACGGGGAAATTCTGAAGACAAAATTAAAATGATGGACATGTTGAAGCGATTGCGTGAAGAGGAGGTCGCGGAGGAGGGTGTTTCAGATTTAGAAGAAAGAATCGCGCACATTGATTTGGAAAATGATCCAGCAGCTTTATTGTGGGAGGCTCTGACACCTAAAGAACAGAACGAGTTTCAATATGCAGTTCAGAACGGACAAATAGCTGATATGTTCCACCTGTGGAATCCATGGTGGAGCCAACAAAAAGAAAAACAAAACAGGTACCTTGCTGCATGAATCAGACCATTTCTGTTTTTTTTTTTGTTTTTTTTTTCTAGCTCACTTCCTCCTTCCTTCACCCCCTCCCCCTTCTTTTGCACACTCTGTTTCTTGTCATTGGTTGGTGCCCTGCCCTGGGTGGCATCCCATGGTACTACCAGGTTCCTTCTGGGTGCAGAACTTCCATGGTCTCATACAGTGATGTCAACTTTCCCACATGTGAGCCTCATGCATGAGTCAACTTAAACCTCACCCCCCCCCCCCCCCCCCCCCGAACCCTGGGATAATGTGGGGATTAGAGGGGCAATGAGAGGGATTTGATATAAAATGATGCCTCAGGGGGTGGGGGATTTGGAGTGAGTTGTAAATTTCATTCCTCAGGCTGACCAGGATTTGCAGAGGAACAGGCACAGCCAGCATATTGTACACTGAGGCCCTGTTCAAGTTCAAACTGGAAAAAAAAAAAAAAAAAAAAAAAAGGAAAAGAAAAAAAGGAAGACAAATACTGCCTTCTGGGAGTTTCATTTTATTGTAATTTCATTATTGACACTTTTTGGTTTTTAGGAGAAAGATTGAAGTTCTTGAACCTCTCCAGCAAAGTGAGAAATCAGATGAAATAAAAGTGGATTCAAATCAAGAACAACCTCCTCTTAGAAGCAACAACAGTATTCCAACTGTGATGAAAAATATTCCTCCAGCAAATGAAATACTTAAAGGCAAAACCCCAAGCTTGAACTTGAGGTACAACCTTATCGATGTACTATATGCATATGCATATGTGATGAGGTTGTACAATGGCTCAACCGAGGAGAACGTGGATCAAGCATCAGAAAGTTTGCTAAAGCTTTCCGCTGTTCTTAGAGATAATGCTTCATTTGATGGTGTTGAGGACGCTGTTCACAGTTGCTTGGGCCGTGTTCAACAAGCACAGGATCTCTACAATTCAGATTCTTTTTCCCTGGAGGTGTTGCATGACGTAGTGAGTTTGATCAGAGGGAGTGACAGAAAACAGAAAGGGACATTTGTGGAATGTGCACTGTCTGACATTCACAGACTCTTGAAGAAAGGAAAAGCCAAACTGGATTCTCTTCCAGATGTAGACAAAGGAATGTCTAAGAGCATATGGCTTGCAAAGAAGAAAGTATATTTTCTCTTATCTTGGGTTCCATCTGCTGCTACCTCACTTGAATCTCTTGTGCCGGCCATTCAAATATTGCATGGAGAGGTTTCTGCCACTCACCTACAGCATGAAGAGGATAAGAGGAAGCTGGAAAAAGTGTGGGGAGGAAGCAAGCCTCCTCAGAGAAAGACTCTTATACAAGAAATATAATGCAGAAACTATCATTTGCCTAAATATTGGTATGGTATGTTTTGCTGATTTGTCATGTGTGTAACCAAGAAAACTTGCACTTGGAAAATTCTTTGTGGATTTCAACTTGGTACTGATAAACATACTGAGTTAATACGTCAGGTTCCATTTTAGTGCAATATAGAAGTGGTTGCAAAAACAGCCATGTTTTCTTTACAAATTTGTCATGCTTTACAGGCAGGTCATCTGAACCTTTCATGTTTGTCCAGGCTGGCCGAAAGATTGTCCCAGTAATTTGTGTTTGCATGTTGTTCAAATATATTGTGATTTATGTAATAAGTCAATCTTTATTTTTTTGCCTAAATGTCTAAATGAAATATGGTCTGGTGCAAATTGCCCCCAATATAAGTGCCTACAATGGTCAAGTCTGAAATATTTTAAATACCTAGGTTGATTCCACACCAAGTAAATAGTTGAATAATAGAATACTGTGTTTTTTTTTTTTAGCAATAATGCAATTTCTAATTTGCTGTTCTGGCCTTTCCCACTTGGCAAACGTCAGACTGACGTGACTAAATGAACAACATGTCAAACTGGGAGAAAAGCACAATAACGCAGTGCTTGAGATTAAGGCTTTACGTTGGGCTGCTGTTCAGACTGTGGATTGAATTCAAGCAATATTGGATGTTTTTGTATAATTTCTGGTTGCCCAGTTCTGAGTTTACCTGCCCAACCAAATTTTTTGGCTGCCTGAGGCATATCAGGCACTGATAACATATTAATGGAAATGATAACTGACCTTAAATACTGTTCATTTTTGCAAAATGCACCTGAACATGGTTTGAAATAACACAACACAAACCAAGATAATACTGAGTTATAAAAGTTTGTACTGTAGTTTGAATACTGGTAGGTTAGTGTACACATAGAAAGGCCTAGAGAGAATTACAGTTGATCACTCCTGAGAACTGAAATGACTAAAAAACTGTGCTATATCAGCATTGGTGTGGCAGGCAAAAATCTGTGCATACCCTGTACAACAAAGTATAAGCCCACATTTTTGTGTATCTGCGTATAAAGCATGCTACCATTCCTTTGTTAGAAAGAACCTCTCTTTTCTGTATCAGACAAACAACAATAAACATCTAGAGTGCAATCACCTCTTTACTACCCTGAAATGTTCAGAAAACGTCTTCAGAAAAATTTACAGTTAAGCTCCATTTGGTTTTCTCCCAGAATTTTGGTTAAATGCCCTGCAGGCTACCTAATAATTTTATAAAATAACTAAGATACTATACGTGCCCTGATTGGGTAAATAACTCTGTAAGATGAGAGTATATTACATGCTGATGCAACATGTAATGTGTTTTACTAGACTAATTATTTTATAAAAGAAACACAATGCATTCCCGTGTAATATAGCCTCCTCTAAACACTTGGCGGCCTCATGGTTTCCATATGCTACTCTCATGTTCTCCCAACTTCCCGTGTGTTTAGATGAGGCTATATTACACAGTGATATGTTATATATTTCATAATGTAGTCCACTCAAGCCATTCCAGGCACAGCACAAGACTCCATATTCATCTGAACTGATTGTCCCTGGAATGAAAGAGCTCTTTCAAGCAGATATGATCCAATCTCCTGCTGCTCTCCATTCTCACTAAACTCCTTGGAAAGTTCCCTGAGAGTAATGGCTATTCTTCTACCGGTGATATTTCCTCTCTTTATGGCATGCTTCCACTCGTACCTTGCTGACCCCTGAACAACTATAAGGGACCGTTGTGGCATTGGCACTGCGACCTCAAATTGGTGTTGCTTATCTGTAAATGTCAGTATGCTTGAGGACAGTAAGTTCATAGTGACAAGTCGTTCACCCCATAACCAGAAGTCATCATAGTGGGGATCGATTGATGAACCTCTCTCTGGTGCATAGTCCAGATTGCACAGCTCAACTGGTTTAAAGTTGGATAATTCAGGAACAGAACTCCACATTCTCTGTACAAAGATCTGACTGAAGGAGGGAAGGCCATTGAAATATGTTGCTTTCAGCTTCTTCTTCTTAAAGTTCACCTGTGGTCCATAGTCCTGAGGGTTAGACAAGTTGAATTTTTTCTTATCCTTGTTACCAATGATGATAGGTCATACTGCATTAAGAGTTTCCTGGTACCTGTTAACTAGCCTGTATAATGCAGGCATTCCCATTTGCTCCTGTGCATTCCAGATGAGTTCCCAGTCTTTTTTTGTTGTTGTTGTTGGGGGAAGGAGGATCAAAATTCAGCATAAAAGACATGACTCTGCAGAACTTATTAACTTTTACTACCCCACCCCTCTTCGCAAAAATCATATTGAGTAGGACAACACCCGAGGGGGGGGGGGGGGGGGGGGGGGGGGGGGGATGGGGTGTCGTTTAACATGATCCCCTTTTGCTACCTGTTTTCGCCTTCCCGACTGAGACTTCGACCAAACAGTCTTGTCGATCTCTGTTACAATCATGTTTTCCTCTTCTTCGGTAACAAAGTTCTCAATAACAGTAACACCCTTCAGCCGCAGATCTGGAAAAATATGCTCGCTGCAATTCGCGTGGTCATCGCAAACACCACCTTCATCTCTGGAGCCGACGACAGTTTCGCCACAAAAAATGCACAAACGAAAGCGTTGCAGATCTCTGACGCTTGCAGGGTGTTTTTCTCTCTCGCAAATTAAACAGGAACGAACACCTTTACAACCGCACGTTTCACCGTCCGCCATGTTTAGAAGGACACTAACAAAGCCTATGCGATTGGTGGAACCAAACGAACCAATGAAAAGATATGTTATGTATGGGACTTCCAGACGCATGTCACCCGGTGATCCCACGTGTTCTCGAGCTTCGCGCTTGTTTACTGAATATCTCGTTCCTGAAAGGTGAAGCAGCTGAATGTAGACCACAGACGTATATATTTGGAGCTTTGGAGAAAGGGGTTGACTGTGAAGATTTGCAAGTGGTTTGAACCGTGGAAGATGTCAGACGGTTGCGAGTTAAATGCAGCATTTATCAAGAACAAGTTGGGGTCAAAAACTCTGTCAAACATCACAAAGCTGAGGTAAGCAAACGCTAATAATGCGGGAGGGAGCGACAAGAAAGTGATAGGTCTAATTAAACGAAGGGATTCGTTTAGATTGCACCGTTGCAAGTTCCAAATCTGCTGCAAAGTGCGACGCCGATTTCCATATTATTAATTGTCTTTGCAAGTGCTTGGTGGTAAGCTTTTCCCTAGTGGGTGGTTCTTAGGCTTGATATAGAAATGAGAGTCTTATGGATTCCAGAAATCGAGATTTGAGGCAACTTCACAGGCCCGAATATTAATTGAATTCCTGTTAAGACGATCAGATAGCCTTGCACTGTAAACAGTAAGTCGGTATTGCAACATTCTTTTATTTACGTCAGCCCTGTCTGAATTTATCGATCTCGAAAGGTCCAATATTCATAACTGTGGCGTCTTATGAACACTCAAACACGAACTGTGCACGTGCCAACAGCTCACTGGTCAAACGGGGTCAAGTGAGCTATAGTATCGCTACAGCATGCACAAGGACAGAGCCAATAATACTGATACAGTACAGTATACGACTTTTGTCATGGGAATAAATATTGTATAATTTCGTTTTTGGTGCTGAACCGTGAAAAGTACTCAGATGACAGCTGCCACATTTCAACCAATGGGAAATTCCGATACATGGGTGAATAAATATTTCTACACAATAGAAATATGTAGTTTTAGGCCCCGTTTACACGTATCTGGATATTTTCGTAACCGCATACTTTTTTATGTTTTTAGGCCTTGCCTTTACGTGAAACCAACAAAAATGATGACTGTATCCAGATACTTTTGAAAACGCTTTCCAAAGTGGATATTTTCGAAACCGCCAGTTATGCGTTTACATGTACGTGTAAACAGTCGTAAACGAATAGTTTAGAAAATGATGACATCACTAACTCGGGTCTTGCGATTCTCAATCTTAATTTTGATTATTTAAGAGAAAGAAGGAATCTTTTGAAGTCTTTAGAAACGAATCTAGCAACCTGTAAGCTAAAAAAGGATGCTAAAAACAAGAAGAGAGCATGAAGGAAGTTTTGGGTACGACCTGGCAGAATGAGTGTCTGGTGGGACAATATACAGGCCGGTATAGCCGTCGAAGTAGAGTGGAAAGAAACCTTTAGGATGTCTAGAGTGTCTTTATATAACTTGGCAGAACAACTACGGCCATACACAAGTGGGACGCCTACTGTTATGAGGTCTCCAGTTGATGTGGTGAAACAAGTAGCACATACGCTATATTATCTCAGTGACGAAGGTCGTCTTTGTAAAACTGCCAATGCGTTTGGACTTTCAAGATCAACAGTCTCAAGGATTGTGCGTAAAGTCTGTAAGGCTATAGCCCTTCATCTTGGTAACAAAAATATAGAACTACCGTCAAGTGAAGCTTTTCTTGCTTTTTCCTGCCATTTATTGACATCCTGGCTCAAAATTAGTGCAGAAAGAGTAGAACACAGCTGAATTACAACGTAGGGACGCTTTGAACCCACAAACTTGTGGCGTGAAAACCTACCAAATCACGGGCTCAAGAAACATGCGCATGCTATCTAGGCTTCCATGAGCTTTTACATGTCTGTTTAGCGGTTTCGTGTAAACAGACGAATATGATATGTAAACGATGGCTGTTTTCGTGTAAATGCAAATAAAAGTATGCGGTTACGAAAATATCCGGATACGTGTAAACGGGGCCTTAGACATGAATTTAGACATGAATGAGATATAATGTACTTTTAGACAAGAATTTCTTTCTTATATAGCCATTGAATTATTGCCACTAATGGTTATTGAATTGAAGTATTATTACCATTGAATTGGTAATAAAGTCGAATGTTGAATATTGCTACCAATGGCGTGCCATATATAGCCATGTTGGTAATCTGTTAGTCTATAGTTTATACATAGTTAGTGGTTCAATACTTTTTTTATATCTTAGATTTCTTGTTTTAGATAGATTTTTATCTCTAAGTTAAATTAGGAGTTGGATATCAATTTGGGATGCAAGTCCTGTTTCTTCCTCCTGTCATTACACTCCATTATTTTGTATATATTTAATGTGTGTATGACAAATTTAATAAACTAAACTAAACAGGAGATGTTTATGATTTATACTTTTGTCTGTTGCTGTCTTGTAGTTTCACAGACTTGGGGATCAGTTCAGTTAGTACAGAAGCGTTGAAGGAGCTGGGGAACTTGGAGGAACTTGATCTGTCAAAGAATAACTTGAAGAGCCTGGACCTGGATGGCATTTGTCTACCTCATCTCAAAACTCTGAATCTGTCTGCAAATCAACTAAGCACCGTCCGTGTAGATTCATTCACTGCCTTTGTAAGCCTGGAAAGTCTGGATGTTTCCAACAATGATACTTTTGAAGTGAGTGTACATGTTAGGCAGTTTTCATTTGACATGTTAAAGTACAGGGCCCGTTTTTTCGAAAGCCGATTAAGCTAATCCAGGATTAACGAAATTCTTTTACTTGACCTCTCTACCAATAAACTGCTGGGTTTTGTTCAAAGATGGATTAGAAAGCTTGTTCCAGCTTAAAATGTTATCAAGAAAGTCGTTGTGGACGAAACTTTCAGGTTTTCAGGCTAAAAAATGACAAGAAAGTTTAGACCTAATCCAGGATTAGCCTAATCGTGCTTTAAATAACTGGACCCAGTGTATATATCATATGGGATGTCCATGGACCACTTCATTAAAACAGTTACAAGACTTGTATAATCAAAATGGAATACTGTATATTATACAATTAATAATATGGTATGCATACCATAAAATAATGCCCCACCTCTACAGTATAAGGTCAATTTTTGAAATAGTATGCCACTCCCCCTCCCCCCCATTTTAATTCTGTCAACTTTGAGCACCAAAAATTAGTGTATTAGTGTAGAAACAAGACAAAGAACGGGCATAAGATTGGTGATATATTTTTGAACTTTATATTTCCCACATCTAACTTCACATACATGTACATGTACAGTAGTATTTATTTTTGTTGATCAAGAATACAGTACCTCTTGTTGTCATCCCATCTTTTTATATAAGCCCTCGACAAGGTCACTATTTTAAATAAGCCCCTGTGGGAGTTTATTTTGGTGGGATCTAATTTTCACAAATCATTAAAAGATCTGTCAAATGCATAAAAATTAGATCCAATGAAAATTTCATGTCTTACTTTATGGTCATGACCAGTGGAAATCAGTGGTACTGTAATCTGATTCTCACATATGTTAGTTTATTGCTACTTAGGTTGCAGACAAGTACAAGTTGGTGTCTATTTCTCCAAACTTGAAGATCTTGGATGGGAAGGTAATCCATCCATCTTTGTCAAGCACCATTTTTATTCCTTAGCTCAGAATATAAATTTCCCAGCCAGTCAAAAAAAAAAAAAAGAAAAGAAAATACAGTACTTAGATCCACCCTTTGTTTGGCTTAACCCTTTCACTCCCAAGAGTGATCAACTTCAAATTTCTCTTTTCAGTCTCCCACCAGAGGTATATTATAGAATATGAAGAATTTGGCATTTGATACATTGCTCAAATAAAAGCTGATTAAGATATTGATTCTCACTTCATCACTCATACATTTTCTTATTTTATGGTTAGGAGAATTTGTATTCTGGGCTTTGGAGTGAAAGGGTTAATGGTCACTTACGGAATTTCTCAAAAGTTATGAAATATCCAATATTGTCAAGCAATATTATTGGATGAAGTCAATCTACAGTCTGAAGGGCAAACCAACCTAAATTAAAACTTTAATGTTGAGTACTATACTGCTATGAAAATATTATTTTGATAGCGCCAGTTTTGTTAGCATCATTCCGTAGCCTGTTCATGTGGTCCTATTGTACTCATCTACAGTACACATTGTACTGAGTCAGTATCAATGTCTTAACATTGTTGGACAGGTTGGAAGAAATGCATTTGGGCCCAGATACCATGTATTTGGAAATTGAAGGGCATAAAGGGTGATAACATGAGTGAAATGTTAATGCTGATAAAGTAAAACAGTACAAAACTGTGAGACAGGTGATGTGCAAAAATTAAAACAATGATGCAAGCCTGTCCAGACCTGAAAGTACAATAATTACATATATTAATGCCCCATGTAATTGTGGGTTGAACTCATTTTTTCAAACAGTTACAGTAGGTTGTGTTTTGTGGGGACCAACCATTTTTGGTTGGTTGGGTCAGTTGGGAGTTTACATGTTCTTTTGGGAATCAACTGTGTTGATCAACTTTTGCAACCCACTTGCAACCCGGTTGAAATGGTTGAAAACAGTTACGGCCGTGTTTTCAACATTTGAAACAGTTTGTCCCAATAGAACACGACCTTAGCCTGCCTAACCAGGCCAGCCCCATATAACGTCATCAGGCTCTAAAAGCCACAGTCATTTTTATGTGAGGCAGAGAATGTTTTTGGATAGAAGAATCTGAGAACACCTTCAATAATACACTGATCTGAAGAGGACTGGTTTTAAGTGTCCTCAACCTCCCAACCATGTATTAATGGTAAACAAAATTATTTTTTCAGGATGTTTCTCTGATTAGAAATGCTATCGCAAGATTAGATGCAACACTTTCAGAAAAGGTATGGGAAGATCAGCCTTGTACAAATTACCTACAGTGCTCCTGAAACATATGATCTACCGGTATCAATATAATAATAGGCAAAAGCCCACTTCTATCTGTGTGTGTGTGTCTGTATCTGTAATGCTCTTTGCCAGGTCCCTCATCAATAAATCCAAGACGTAGCTACTGGGAGCAAAATAAATATAAATACTGGCCAACCACTGTTCTTTTTGAAATTGAAAATGAGTTTAGAAAGAAAAGGGTTGAGCTGTCAGGTTACTGGATAGGGGTATGGATATGCTGCCACACATTTGAAAAGTGGGAAGATTTTGATGTTGTTTGATCGCCAATTCACTGCCATGGTAAACAATGTAAACTGCATCCATCATGCTTGAAATGGAATTCAAAATGGAAAAAAGGAAAAAAAAAATGGGGGAAAATAACATGTATTTTACGAGGTCCCGCTAGTGTTTAGTTAAAAAATTCTTATACCTGTTATTGTCTTGTGTCTGTCTTCTTACAAGATAAGACTTGTGCCTGTGATTAATTTGTTTGTATTTTAGGTTGCAGAACTGTGGAGAGAGAAGTTCTATAAAACTTACAAACATTCTGATAATAGTGATATCAGAAGAGAGTTTCTTCAAGCACTGAAGGTAAACAGCTGGATTCTGTGCATTTGTTAGGGCATGTATAAACCAGGCTTTGTCAATATGCAGGAAAACATCAGGAAGTTTCCATGACTTCAGGTTGTTCCTGCTGGACTGCTGAATTCATGCTGATTCACATTTTGACCTTACAGTATGTGTAATGTGTGATAAGTGTAATACTACTGTATGTTGTTTATGAATCGACATGTCAACTTTTATTCCATGTTTATATTTGCCAATAAAAATATTTATAATTGATCATCTGTTCCTTGAGTTGTTTCAACCCCTTCTTGCCATCTGCAGTACCATCCGAAAGACATACTTGTAGTCCACTTGGTTGTAACTGCACCAATCTTAGTTTCTTTCATTTGATTCCAGACTGAAGTCACTAGTGGTCCTGAAATGCTGAAGTCGTACAGAGATTTCAAGGTTGGTTACCTGTTTTGAACCTGTAGATCAAGCATGTACTGTGATACAACTGGTACATATAGTCTTTAGGAGAATTGACCGCTAGTGTAGTACTGACAAAAGTATAGCTAGCACAGTTATGGCATCAGGGTTCTGAGTTGAGTTGCATTGAGAGTTGGTTGTGTTCTTAGTTGTTGTAGTCGTTGAGTGCATTATGTTCAGTTGTGAGTTATAAATACTGGATTTTACACAACAAAGATATGAACCCCAAAGAATATTGTAACCACCACAATCCTCACTGGTTGAGGTCATGCATGATAAGTTTTGAATGAAATATGACTTCATTTTGGGAGTGCTCTGTTTGTGAAGCAGAGCAAACTGGAATAACTCCAGGTTTGCAGTAAATCAGAGTTCATTCCACCATAACCTTACATGTACATTAAAGACCCATTAGCACTTACCATGATGCACCGCACATTGTTTATTATGACATGTCACCCCGATCGGAAAAAGAACACTACAAAGACACTGCCAGATACACAATCAAGCCCTTGCAATTAAATAAAGGTCAGAGCATGCGACAGATGCTTGGTATATTAAATGCTAATGGGTCTTTAAAAATTAGTGTGTCCATGCAATTCAAGTTGACACTTTTTTCCATTTCCAGCTGGGAATTCTTGGAGAGGAGCACTTAGAAAAACTACTAGATGAAGATCCTCCAAGAAAAAAGCCAAAAACTGAAGGTTGGTCATTATCATCCACCAGGGTACAGTTTACCCTGGTTCCAGAAGTCCTTATATTACCCCTTTTCCAACAAGAGCGGCAGTGATGAAGCAAGCAAAAGGACCTCTGGGCGTGCGAGGTAGCAACCTCACTTCCATGAGTTCAGCTGAACTTTGTCGCTGATTTGTTAATGTTTGACAAACACAATGGTGATTGTGAGCAAGAAGAGCTGGCATGGAAGTGAGGTTGCTACCTCGCTCACCCAGAGGCTCCCTCGCCACCGTTTGCCATTGCTTCTCTCTGCCGAGCCTTTGCTGCTCTTCATTGGCAAGCAAGGAACCTCGGGAACCAGGGTAGGGTCCAGTTGTTCAAAGCCTGATTACCGGTAAGCTAACCCAGGATTGAACAAATTATTTCTGTCAATCTCATGGCCAACAAATTGCTGGGTTTTGATTACAGACCAACTAAAACCCTTGCTCTGCATGTAGCTCAAAACATATTGAGGATTAGTCATATTGCTGCCTAAAAGTGACACAAAAGTTTGGATCTAACCCAGGCTCAGCCTAATTGTGCTTTGAACAACATGTATTGCTTTTTTTGTGTTGCTGTCATCATCTTAGTTTGCTTAGCTCTGTTATCCAGCAAAGAACACTCTGGAGCAGAGTCTAGTTATATTATGATGTGGAGAGAAAGTACTGGGCCTGGTTTTTTGAAAGCTGATTAAGCTAATCCAGGATTAATGAAGTTCTTTCTCTCGACCCTGCTGCCAATAAACTGCAGAGTTTTGTTCGAAGATGGATCAAAAAGCTTGTTCCAGCTTAAAAATGCATAAAGGAAGTTGTTGTGGACGAAACCTTCGCATTTTCAGGCATATAAATGACATGAAACTTTAGACCTAATCCAGGATTAGCCTAATCGTGCTTTGAAAAAACCGGGCCCTGTACATGCTTCCATGGTGCTCAATTTTTAGACAAGATTAATTCTTGCTGTTGAGAAGCTTTTCTGGAACTTGTAGTGTATAAATTGTTTGTTTATTTTATCAACAGTTAATGGCCACTCTGACACAACAAGTGAGACAAATGAGAATGAGACTCACAGCAGTGACATGAAAACTGTTCAAAGGAAAAGAAATCATGGATCCAAAGAAAAGACACTTGAGAAGGTGAACACAATGCAGTCAACAAACAAACTATTATTCTATCATGATTCTAGCAACTCAAACGTTATGTGGAAGCTAATCTGGTACTACTTGGAGTGATCAACTTTTATTTTCTCCTTTATTTAAGACCTGTTTTTGCATGACTGTCGAAAGGAATCTTGTGATTACTTTGATTTTGCATTTGCTATGCTTTCGATTGGTCCTAACAAGTTTAGCAACATTCTTGGCCAATTAAGAGCAAAAGAAAAACCTGGCTGTGATATTCTTATGCAAGAAAGCAGGTGGTGATGGCACGTTCTTACACTGCTGATTGGTCAGTGAACCCCGTTAATGTGTGAGCACCAGTCAAGTAAAGTGGTTACATCAAACTTAAAAATTCCAAGATCACTATGTAGCATTTACAATACTGTTCCCAAGGACGGTAAGATCTAACTATAGAACTGAAACACAAACTTTTTGTAGTCTACCATACAAAAACGTAACACTTCTTTTTGTTTTGGTGTGCATGTAGAAGAAAGATGATTGGAACTCAGCACAGGCAGAATTTGTGGTGTCACATCTTCTACAGACCCATTCACTTAACAATGATCCAAACGACAGAACAACACAGGTCTGGGGCTGCGAGTTTGAACCTGATACAGATAATCCAGGTCAGTCTCAGGTCACAGCTCTAGCTATTTCTGTCGAGTGTTGTAATAATATATTATTATTTTTGACTTCACAAATGTGACAGCATATATTGTATACTTGCCAACTTTTTGTAATAACCACTTTCACCATCATGCACAGTTTGGGAAGTGCGGATGTTCTGGTGGGCAACCTGACAATAAAACTTGGCAAGCAGAGTCGATTTTTTAGTGCCAGGTACTAGTGCTTAGGTGGTAACTGTTAACTTGGCCATAACATGTAGATCTGTATGTGGCCAGGTAAAACAACAAGAACGTGTGCAACTTGTGGAGGAGACTCGGTTTGCTTCATCGACTGTGCGACTGGAAAGGTTGTGAAAAAGTACAAACAACCTGGAGAAACTTTCTACTGTTTAGCATGGACTACTGTTAACATGGACTTGGGAAATGGTAAGAAGAGGAAATCCAATTTATTGGCAGCAGGAGGAAGGCAAAAAGACATTAAAATCATTGAACCCACCCAGTTGGTATGCTTTGAAGAAATCCGAGGACATAAAGGAGTGTTAGAGAATCTATTATTTCACCCTGGACATCCAACCTGGCTTCTGAGCTCTGCAGATGATAACACAGTTATGGTCTGGGAAGTTGGCTTGCCCAAAGGAACTGAATTCGAGTCCAAGTCTAAGTGAGTGTCTTCAGATTTTTTTGATAAATTTTTTGGGCAAAAGTACAGTATGGAAATTGGCTGTGTAAGTGATCAATTTATATTTTATTTTTCAGTTTCTCACCATGATTATAGAGCAGTTTTCAGATGACTGTCAAAATTAATGGTGTGATCGCTTTGCTTTTATGTTTGCTACACTTTTGGATGTTTTGATTGGTCAAAACAGGTTTAGGTGCATTTTTCAGGTACAAAAGCAAAACACAAGTGACAATGGCATTTCCATGTAAATGCTGATTGGTTTCTTCAAAGTAAAACCAAATGCAAATTACTTTCTAATGGTTTCTGATTGGCTGAACGTGTTTCTTACAGCCCCTGTGATTGGTGGTAGTTTTGTTTTATTAACTTCATCTGAAAACTGCTCTATGTATCTCATTGTTTGGAGAACTTGGCTTGCTCGGATACATGTACATTACAGGCTGATTTTAACTGTGTATTTACATTTCATCATCCATTTTATTATTTTCTTTGATGGAAGGGGGGGGGGGGGGGGGGGGGGTGACATCGGGGAACCCACAGTCATTTGCACAGCGACAAATCTCCCAACCCAAAGACAATCTTTAACATTGTCTTTTGGGATCCTTTTAGAAAGATGCAAAAGTGATCCAATCCCTTGTCCCGGGCTAAAAATAAATATTGTTAACAACAGTCAACAAATCCATGCCTCCATATGTCCCCAAGGTCACCCCCTTCCTGGGATGGCCGCTGATACGTGCATAATGTTTGGCACATGATAAAGTACTGTAGGACCCACTTTGCTTACTAAATACTTGGATGCTATGAGAGTTACATGAGTTTGATGTATCATTTTAGGAATTTTTTGATTTGACACAAATGCCTCCACCTTCTGTCTTTGCTCTTGTTAGATTGTTGGTAACCCTGAAGTCACGGAGTATAGTGCGGTACTTTGCAGTCCCCCCACATGGCAAGGTGGTTGTTGGTGCCTGTGATGATGGCTGTTATCTGTGGAAGCTTTTTGATGGTGAACAATCGAAGGAGAAAACAAGGTGATCTGTTTTTCTTTTTGGTAAGATGTAAAATTTCAATCCCTATCACTGCCAAACCTCCAAGGGTGGGTACTTAGGTATATTAGTGATGGGTTCTGTAGGTGCAAATGAGGCCAAATTTTCAGACCCAAAAAAGGGCCCATTATGCTAATTTAGACCCCCAAAAAGGGGGTGGGGGAAAGGGCGATATTTTGTGAGTTTATAATGATTATGATTGTTATGATCATGAATATGCAAGAAAATATATTTAACAAATTGACACGCAAGAAAGCGAGTGGGGTTGGCGTGTTCTAATACTGCTGATTGGTTAGTAAAACCAATCGCAATTACTTGGTTTTGGTTTTGGTTTTGTTCGTACTTCTAATTGGTCGACGTGTTTTTGCTCGCTCTATCACAGGGAATGATACAGTGGGTGCAACTTGGTTTTTGATAACTTTTTCAAACGAAAACTGATTTAATTATCAACTCTCACAAAACATACTTTATACATTCTCGTTCTGTGAACTTTGAACTTGGAAGTGAAAGGGTTAACTCATAATACTATGATTGGTCATGTATTAAACTGAGCATCAAAAATTGTCCTGACTTTTCTTTACAGGACCTATTTTGGCAAACTTGATTTTCCTGGGAAGAGAGCACCCTTAGATTGTGTCAGCTGCATTTCGGATAATGTCTTAGGTGGGTACTGTTATCGCTCAGGGCCCAGTTTTTCAAAGCACGATTAGGCTAATCCTGGATTAGGTGTAAACTTTCTTGTCATTTATTTGCCTAAAAACGTGAACGTTTCGTCCACAAAAACTTTCTTGATAACGTTGTAAGCTGGAACAAGCTTTTTAATCCATCTTCGAACAAAATCCTGCAGTATATTGGCAGAGAGGTCGAGAGAAAGAATTTCGTTAATCCTGGATTAGCTTAATCGACTTTCGAAAAACCGGGCCCAGAGGCAGATCCAGAGCGGTATTCATCAGTTTACTGTGGAACGATACCGCGGAAATACGCTTTTCGCGGTGTGGTCACGTTGGTTTTCAGTCGGCAATCATTGCACAGAATTGTGGATTTAAATGCAGATTTTGTAGTTCATTGTTCCGCTAGTAAAACCCCAAGACTTGGCCAAGAAATTCAACAATAGGACTCGATACTCAAGTAATTGAGTTAGTTCAATGCGTTTGCTATAACATAAGTAAAAGAAAAAGCACAAGAAAAACGAGATTTGCACACGATGTGAAGTTCCACGTCGAATCAGAAGAAGTCGGATAACAAATGCTGACCATTGGAAGTGACGTCAAGAATGTATTTCCTCGGTGTCCTGTGGAACGACACCGCAGAAATGTGTTTTTGACGTCACTCCCCATTGGTTTGGCAGCGTTCATTGCCATTACCATGTAACTTGCAAGCCCCATTTTACTTGTGTACAACTTACAGTATATGTTATAGGAAATGCACTGAACTAATATACAGTTGAGTATTAAGTCCTGGTATTGAGTTTCTTGGCCAAGTTTTTAGGTTTTATGAGTGTTGCACTGAATTAATATACAGTTGAGTATTAAGTCCTGGTATTGAGTTTCTTGGCCAAGTTTTTAGGTTTTATGAGTGTTGCACTGAATTAATATACAGTTGAGTATTAAGTCCTGGTATTGAGTTTCTTGGCCAAGTTTTGAGGTTTTATGAGTGTTGCACTGAATTACGAAATTTGCACTTTGAATCCACAGTTTTGAGCAATGACCGTTGACTCAAAATGAGATGACTGCACAGTTGAAAAACGTATTTCCAATGGTGTCGGCAGAAGCTGACTTTACATATAGTTCCCAGCCTTCGGAAATGGCATTTAGAAAGCCAAACCTCAAAATCCCAGTCGGGGAGCGTGTCCTCGAACCATTCCACCTGGCAGGACTTTAAACCGCCCTTTACTCTTAATTCGTCCTCTCCAGACTTCCATCTCTTTGTTACCTCCCTCATCGCTGGGAAATTCTACCCTCTTACACATTGTGTAAAATGTATTTAAATAACCCACTATTTGCTAGCAAATTGACATTTACATGCTGCCTTCCCATTTACAAATTGTGTAAATGGGTAGAGAGTATGTAAAAAGAATTTACACATTGTAAACCATGTGTAGATTATGTGTAAATTACGTGTAAAATGTAGGCTGACCATATTTACATGCTCCGTAAAAGGGTAGAATTTTCCAGTGCATCCGCCAATTTTCAGTATTTTTCTCACTGATTGATCCATTCATTCATTCATTTATTCATCTGTCTTCCAACAGCCACCAAGAGAGTTGAAGAAGGCTGCATTTTTCTGTGGCACTCAGAGTCGAACATGATGAAGGTTGGTATACACTTGGATGCTACTGGTAGTTTGTGACCACAACTGCCGGTTTTGCGTCTGTTTTTCTCCCCAAGCAGACGGTTGTTTCTTCAACTCGATATCAAGTATAGAATCAAAGCAAAATTATGCCTCCTACTCAACAGAGCGATCTAAAGATGGTGTACAAGTTACCCTGGAGACAGACGGAAGTCCCATTCTTGAAATACGGCTTTGCCCCAGGTAATAACAGAATTGTTTTAAGAAGCCGAATGAATGTATTCTAAAACTATATCAATGTAACTACAGTGGAACCTCCCTGAGCGACCACCTCCCGTAAGCGACCACCTCTTTTAATAATTGACCGATTGGTTACTCAATCAAATTTCTATTAGTGAAACCTCTCGTGGGCGACCGCGACCACCATGGAGGCTCACCGTTTGATTTTTGCTATTGTTCTTTGCCTCTGTAAGCGACCATTCTGTGCTCTCAAAGAGCAAACCTCTGAGCAAGGGCTAACTTCCTTGCAGAAACCGGACCGGAAGAAACACTAACATTATTATGTCGTGCAACGTGCAACAGAACACAAGGTTGATTTATCAAAACACAAGTTGTTTTACACTCACTAAAACTGCATTATTTGACACATTGGTTGTGGCTCAAAGCTGAATCTCACTTAGGCCTCCCATGGTGAGAAATTCCCATAAGCGACCACTTAAAGACGAACGAAGGGTAGTCGTTAACGGGAGGTTCCAATCTACTAATATTAATGCATAATATAAACATGTACATATAAAATGTAAAATTTCACTAAGTTATTCGGTCTGAAATGGGTTACATAACAATTCAATGGATAGATGAGAGAGCTGTCTTGAAAGATCGGGGACTTTTTAGTTTCTTAATTCTGTCTGGTAGGGCGTTCCATGTTTTCGGCCCGCTATACTGAAAGCTCCTGTTTTTGGTAGAGGAAGGGTGATGTTCTGTTCCCGTCCTCTAAGATTATAGGGAGTGTTTTCGGAAATTGGCTAAAAAGCTCTGACATGTAGGATGGTGTGCAGCCATTTAAAATTTGAAACACTGTAATAGCCTTGTGTTTAGACCGTCTTTCAGCAAGAGTATTCCAGCTCAGTAGAAAAAAAATTGTAGGAGCAAAACCAAGCGCAGCAGCGATTTACTTGACAGACACTCGTTTATACGGCCAGTAAAAAGTGCTGTTTGTTACAGCACGTGATTGTGAAAGTGGCCTTATACTATTGATACAGTACATCTGTTCCTGAAAATGGCGGATCATATCAAGAATGTCGGACGTGCAGAGCATCCTGGTTGAGGGGAATTTTTCAATTTTGTTGTTTTTCAGCTTGTAAGGTTTTAGTAGCTGGAGATGACGAGGGATGTGTGTGGCTTTATAACTTGAATCCTTGTGTCGAGGAGGCTCACCAGGTGGAAGAGGTGCAGACACGTTCTCAAACGCAGGTCAGTGTTCAATGAAATTTGGATGTGTTTTAGTGTCTGAAGAATCCGGGTTTTTATTTGTAAACAAATAAGTTTGTGTTGTCGCAGGCTTCAACAGACGGATTTTCCGCCTGTTGTTTTGCGAGGCCGAAAAGTACCGTCTGCGAAACCGAGCCGACGAACGACTTTCATTGCGTCATAGGCTTTATCCAATCGGGGTTTAGCTTTCAAAAATGAAGAAGTAAAGACAAAGAAAGACAGTTCATTCGTGATTTCTGATTGGTTGCTCTTGAGACAGCCAACACGTCATGGAAGTCGTTTGTCGGCTCGGTTTAGCAATGCAACAGGTAGAAAATCCGATTGTTTTCGCAAGCCAAGGCTTCACTGAATTGTTATTAAAGGAACGCTCTCAGTCAATTTACTGTTTTTGTTTACATCTAGAAATGTGTAAACCCAAAGCTTAACTTGATTCCCAACACGAAACACTTAATAGATCAAAAGAAAAGTAACTCAGTAGCACTTTTAGGTCAAAACAAACTAGTCTTCTACTCGCCGAACGAGTCGGATGGAAATGTAATACCAGCTCTTAAGAGAACTAGGTTGACTGCGTCGGCGTGGCGGAAGACAAACTGGTGTATCAACTAAGTGTTGATGAGGGTAATGGAACGCCGTCAAAGAGACAATAGCTGACGTTTCGAGCGCTAGCCCTTTCGTCAGAGCGAATGACGAAGGGTTAGCGCTCGAAACGTCAGCTATTGTCTCTTTGACGCCGTTCCATTACCCTCATCAACACTTAGTTGATACACCAGTTTGTCGGATGGAAATGGTTGCTATTCATTTTTCGATTCCCGGGGGCCCCAAAAATGTCAGATGAAGGGTTTTGTCGCGCAAAGAACTGTGGTTGAGAGGGCCAGGAACAGGTGCACACGGACATGGATTCTTTCACTTTTACTCAAGTATTGTTTTAACATGATCACTTTGGACGGTGGAGAAGTTTATAAACCTTTGTCGTTAATTTTCAAATTCAAAAGGTTTTGAAATGGGGACGGTTCTATCCCTTTCATAGCGCGGCTTCGTTAGCGGATTATGTTTAGGTAATTTTCTAAAAGTCATGGAAACAACCGAATTTGTTTTTAAAATGTTATTGCATTATATTTTATTCTCTTACCATGCATTGCTTTCTTTGTTCAGCTTCCAATCTTTTCTTGACGTGTATTGTCTTATTTGTTTTATTAGATTCTCATGTGCCCCAACGAATCCACCAAAGTCTTCAATCAGGTGTGCTCGAGCAGTGCCCTGGAGTATGTTGTGGCAGTGGCCGACACCAATGTCGTCTGCATATGGAGACGTTTGTCAGACAGAAACGAGAGCATCGAAATGTGATCATCAAATTTTTGGATGACTGCGGGCTTCTGTGCCCAACTCCAATTCCGTTATGGAACATACATATGAGGACACCGCCGTATCGAGTCAGTGTATGACGTTCAAAATAAGCGAGGACTCCCAAGATTTGAGAGGCGGAGAAGTTGTAAAGTATATGTGTTTTTTTTCCTGGGAGACACTTGGTTATTTCCCTCTGAACCATTGCGAATACAACTCCTAGCTTTGTTAACTTGTACGTGTAAAACTCGTTAAGAAATATTCGTATTTTATTGCAACAGCGATTTTTTGATCGGGAGAATGTTCACAAATGCTTTCAGGTGTACTCTCGTTATGATCCAGGGATTCTGTATCCTGCTAGACGGACGTTCCGATGAGAACTTTGTACCAACCCGTTATGGATTCTTTCATTGATAGTGATCGCTGCCCACAATCGCGGGCGAACACACAAAAAAGAAACTTGTAATACGTTAATTATGTTGTCGTTATAGTTCGATTCACAAATAAATGAGGGGGCATGTACCATGCCTCATAGGGGACTATAAAATCTGAAACTTGCTAAACATAACGGAAGGGAACATCACCCTTCTCCGTACATTTTTGCTTGGCCCATTTCGAATAAAAAAACGGCGTTACCGTTATAGCTGCTCTGTATTAAATATTGATCACAGTGAATCTAACTGGCATAATATTGGAGAGCTCGATCTAGCGCCAGCAAACAATCAATTCTCACTACATCACAGTGGAGCGGCGACAAAGTCGAGAGGTAATAAAGATATTTTGTGCTAGCTTTGTCAACTTTTTCTTATTTTCGGACAAGGTGATCCTGGCAAAATCTGTTCCAAAACTAAAAGTCTGACAGTCGGGCTACATTGTGGTTTTTGTAAGCAAGAATTCACAGTCAGCCTAAGCTTTGTGTTGACACTGATTTGTACGCGTCAGTGGCGTCCCCCCCGGTCGACTATTGGGGGAGGCTCTGCCCGAAAGGGGCCTTTTGAGCTTCTGGTATTAAAAAGGGTATAGAAAAACGTAGCTTTTTGGTATTTTAAAGGGTAGGTAACTAAAAAGGCTAGCCAAAGAAAAATTTTATTGACATTTCACAGAGGTCCTAAAACTCGTCCCTCGATTGAGAAGTTCGCAGAAGTTGCGTGCAGTTCATCTAGACGTTTTAGGTTCAAAGGCACAAAAAGAGTGCAAACAGAGGTGTATGAAAAGGCCATCATTTCGACCCAGAATGCCATTTAAAAGGGTAAGGCGGGTCCCCTTATAGAAATTCTTCCAACCCCTCCATGCTTTAAAAAGCAGTAAAAGAAGGGTGTTTGGTCGTGGAGTACCAAGAAGTGGACGACAACGGCTCTTTATCAGAACAGTTCAACAGTTGTTTTGTTCGGCTTTTTGTGTCATTGCTTGAAGGGGGTGGGACGAGGTGGGACGGCCCTCGCCTCATGCCCAGTCTGGTTATCTACCGGCCCCGTCCGCGTCAGCGAAATCTGGTGACGACGAAGTAACAAACATGGCGGCACGTTCAAGCTCGTCCGAACAAGAACCGCTTGTTCTTCGCATAACATACGATGAATTAGTTGCCCTTGCAGACGAGCTGGATGAAAAGAAAAAGAAGAAACATTCTAAAAAGAGCTCAGGTGAAAAATGTGAGAAAGGCGGACAAAGGCAGGAGAATGAAGAGCTCGAAAACGATGCGGATCGCGGCAGCGACAACACAAGAAAACGCGACAGAAAAAGTAGTGCCAAGAAAAAGCGCGATAGCGGCGAAAAGAAGGAGCAGAAGGAAGATGGAAAGAAACAGAAAAAGAGCTTGTCGAGACCAAAGGAAGAACAGAAACTTGTATCCGTCAGCAGTGATTCAAAAGTCGCCAAAGAGTCGGTCAACGCTCAAACTAATAAACCCGAGGAACATGGTCTGGAACTACGGGCTCACACGGGTGATAACTTTGAAGAAAACAAAGATTATAGAAGTAAGCACGATGGGAAGTCAGCAAGACCAACGGATGAAGAGAAAGATGTCTTGAGAGGCAATGACGAGCAGAAAAATGCTCAAAGTACACCTGCAAGACTTGGTGAACATGATCTTGAACTAAAGCCTCACGGTAGTCATAAATTAAAAGAAAAGAAAGATGATGGAAGTAAGCACAAGAAAAAGACGTCAAGATCAAAGGAAGTGCAGAAAGATGTGTCCAGAGGCATTGACAAGCAGAATCTTGTCCATGAACATACTCACAGTACAGCAGATGAACATGATCTGGAACTCAAGACACCTGGGACTGGTGCAAACCAAAAGGAAAAGATAGAAGGTGGAAATAAGCACAAGAAGAAGACGTCAAGATCAAAGGAAGTGCTGAAAGATGTGTCCAGAGGCATTGACAAGCAGAATCTTGTCCATGAAAATACCCACAGTACAACTACAGATGAACATAATCTGGAACTCAAGACACTTGGGGTTGGTACTAACCAAAAGGAAAAGATGGAAGGTGGAAATAAGCACAAGAAGAAGTCCGCAAGATCAAAGGAAGTGACTGACAAGCAAACTCATGTCCACAAAAATGCTCATAGTACAGGGCCAGATGAAAACAATCTGGAAGTCAGGGCTTCCAGGGGTGGTGTCTTGAAGCTCCCAAAGGGCAAGAAGGTTTCGTTTAAAGATTCAGACAGTGAAGTTAATTATGAACAGGAGGTACCTTCACCAAACACTGACTCAAAATGCAGAGGGATCATCAGAATCCCAGAGGGGCTTGATCTCCGAAACAGCATTTCTGATGCACAGAAACAAGAGTCAGATGGAGGTACAGGGATAGATTTAGGATACAAATGTTCTCAACATTCAGAAGGGCAGAAGGTGTCTCAGGAGAAAGGTGCAAACTATAGTCGACTGTATGACCCTGACAGACCAGAAAGAAAACTGGGTACAAGAGCTCGGAGATGGTCAGAAAATGAAATTAGCAGTGTGCATACTGAAGATGGCCATCTCAAATCAAGTCACAGTTCACAAGTTCACAAACGAAGGACATCTCTAGAAACTAGTGTTCCTCCACATCAGACACATGCTGAAGATGTGAGGAGCTTGAACAACATGACACTAGATACAAGTGATGTCTCATGCTCAGGCAAAACTGAGAGACAGCTCAACAAAGAAAAGACACAGCAGCTGATGAACCTAGCGACCCATGCTCAGACCTCTCTGAGTAACCTTTTGTCCAGAGATGTTCTGGATAAAAGAGAATTTCAGAAAGTCAGACATTTAAGCAGAGAAATTCAGAACCATTACAGAAGCATACTCATGCTTGATGTAGGATTTGCTGCTCAACACGATGTGGACCAGTTATTATGGAGAAGTGCCTTTTACCAAGTCATAGAAACTTTTAGGAAGTATGGCAAATTGTTTTTAGGGTATTCTGAGAAGAAAGGCCTGCTTTCTCAAGAGGAGATCAACAAGGAACTTCTTGAATTTCTTGAGGAATCCCGGAGCTTTTATGGTGGTCTTCTTGAAAGTTTTCAAAGTAAGCACCACTTCATAATCCAGGATTTGCTGGAACAGCCACGGAGAGCAGAAGAGCTTGTGAAGAATGTAAGTACCCTGATACACTGTAGTCATAGCAGAACTATACGAGACAATGTTCAGTGCTTGATATTTAGGTGTTTTAGGTTGGTTGTCTTTTGGACTGTTGATAATGACTTCAAGCAATATTGGCTGTTTGATCATTTACAGTACTTGCCCAACCAAATTTTTGGTTGCTCTGGGCATAGCGTGCAAGTGTTAATGTCTGATATTGGAACCATTGTAACTATATGATGATACAGTTAAGCCATGACCTACCCATTTCAAACTTTCAAGAGTCAAATGAGCAAATTCCATTTTTTCAGCTTATTATTTTGTATTGAGTCCAGCTCATGAAAAGTTCAACGTTTGAAATGGGCCTTGGGTCATTGTTCCTTGATAGCTCAAGCAGGTTTTGTTACTGTTTCTGATATACTAAGATTGCTGCCAAAGCTGTTTGGAATAATCAAAAACATAGAAAATGTTGAATTGTAAATTAAACCAAATCAATCACATGAAAAACACTCTGACTGCTTATCATACTGGTACAGTATAATATATGTGTACAATACAGTAGGCATGCAGACACTCATTATTACTGATTGATATAAAAATGAGAATAGAAGTGAAATCAGTCATTTCAGATAGCATGCACATGTGTGCAAACAAACAAACTGAGGGTGCCTTCGATTGGGTCTATTCTGAAATAGGAATAGTGATACTGATTGGTAAAATATTTTGCTTTGGAGTTGAATTATGTCGAGGTGTAGTGGGAGCTGTTTGAAATGTCAATGTGAGGGTTTTGAAAACAATCCTCCAAAAAATTTTCCCCAGAACAAGCAAAACTTTGGATCATTTTAGCTATTCCTATTCCGAAAAACAGTTAATTGAATGCACCCTTACTGTACATGTACAGTACACGTTAGGGGCTGTGACAGAAGCATCCATTGAAATCATTTTAATTTCATTCTCATAACTCAATATAGCCATGTTCATATACTCAGTACACTGTATAATATAAATAGAGGATATTACATGGCGGCGCAAAGATATGAATTTTATTTTTGAGTGGTAAAAACAATATTTTACAAACGAGCGCTTCGCGAGTGAGTAATTAAAATATTGTTTTTACCACGAGAAAATAAAATCCATATCTTCAAGCCGCCATGTAATTTTCTTTTTATTATATTAGACACGAGTGTTTTACGAGAAATTGCACAAACAACTGTGCAAAAGCGAGAAATGATGCCAACAATATCCTCACTAGTGAGGATATGGAAAATACGCCACTCGGGTCCCGGATGTAGTTTTGTATGGATTTTATGCACAGTATATTTTCCAGTAAAACACTCATGTCTATATAAAGTGTATAATATAATTTCCTGCATATTTCATGTGTCAGTGTCATGGTATTAACTTGCTTGCAGGCAAAGTTGGCTGTGATAAGCTGTCATCACAGTCTGATCTTCCTTGGAGACATTGAGCGTTATAAGGATGAGTTTCATTCTGTGAAGAACTGGGGAGTGGTGAGGACATGGTACTTAAATGCCTGCAAGCTTGTACCCAAAAATGGCAAGCCATACAACCAGCTAGCAGTGGTGGCTGTCTATGCCAATCGAAAGTTGGATGCAGTGTATTACTACATCAGAAGTCTTGCTGTGTCCAACCCAATCCTGACTGCAAAGGAAAAGTTGACAACAATCTTCCATGAAATTCAGAAGAAGGTACAGTGCCATGTCAGCTTATTAGGAGCAGTTTGTATAACTCCATACCTCTGTAGGTAACTCTGTCAGTTAAGGGTTTAAACTGAAGTAAACTCAGTACTTTGGAGAACGAGGGCCATGGCTTTAATCATTGTTAAGCCGCAGGGCCCAAGAAAGGTCAGGCGTATTGTAGATCAGGATTGAAGTTACGGTAGATAATTATTTTCTGTTCAAATGCACTACCCTAGGAAGCTTGTCATTTGCTTTCACTGAGTCTCTTAAGGTGATCAAACTCCTCACCATGGGACCTGCAGACTTTCTTTCTCATATCCCCAAGCAAGATATTAGCTGACTACATATATTGAAAGGATAATAATAATAATATACTGTAATAATAATAACTAGCGGGACCCCCATAAATTTTTTTTCTCTTTTTATTCTTTCTTCCTTTTTTCCTTTTTGAAGTCCATTTCGAGCATCTTGAATGCAGTTTACAGTGTCAATGCACAAACTTCTCTGTAATGCGTGTACCACTTGACCGTATCACTCAACGAGTTGCTGATCAATCGACATGAAAGTCTTCCTGTTTTTTAAACATGCGGAAACATCAGCCCGACATCCAGTCACCTGGTAGCACAAATTCTCTTTTTAAACTCATTTCCGATTCCTAAAAGAAATGTGGTCGGCACATGAGGCCAATATTTATACACTCAGTTTCACTTCATGTGGTGGCCATCTTGGATTTTTTATAAGGAGGCCTGGGAAAGAGCATTACAGACAGACGGATGGACGGATGGACGGAAGTGGCTTAGTGTATTATTATATAGATTAGATGATAATAATAATAATAATAATAATAATAATAATAATAATAATAATAATAATAATAATGATAATAATGATAATTAATAATAATTAATAATAATAATAATAATAATAATAATAATAACTAGCAGGACTCCTGTAAAATACGGGGATCGGATTTCTTTTTTCCTAATATTTTTTGTCTTTTTTTTCCGTTTTGAATTCCATTTTGAGCATCTCGAACGCAGTTTACCGTGTCCAAAGTACAAACTTCTGTAGTGCATGTACCACTCAACCGTACTTGACTCGTCGAACCACCGATCGTCCAACATCAAAATCTTCCCGTTTTTCGAACACTCCGCAGCATCAGCCCGACATCCAGTCACTTGACACTCTGAAATTCTCTTTCTAAACTCAAACGGGATTCTCAACTTCAATAACCGTGGGTTTGGTTGAAAGGCAACGGTCGAGAAGATTTCGGGCTTGCTTTTCCCGGTGATTCAGTTCAAATTGATGGTATGGTATTATGACTAACGATCGTATGCGAGCATTAATGTTGTGTCAGAAATTCAAACCATGCATTATCTAATTACCGGTTTAATTTGTTACGTCACAAATCGAAATTATCAATTTGTTACACACACACATGAGCCGCGGTCAGCGGTTGCTAAGCGTACTATTATATAGAGATAATAACAATAATAAATTAAATAATAATAATAATAATAAATTAAATAATAATAATAATAGTAATAACAGTAATAGTAATAATATAATAACAATAATTAGTTAAGCAATATAACACACATTTCCATGTCTTTGTACTCTTATTTTATTTAAAAACACTTAGGATGTTGTGAGAACACAAGAAAAAGTCAAAAACCATGAGCTGCTTTGTCAGGGTATTTAAGGTTGAAATGTTAATTTTATGAACTGTTTTTGGTTAAATAATGAATAGTTCTGTTTCCACTCTGATTTGCAGGCTTTTGAGCTACAAAAGAGAGAAGATGAGGAGCAGCTTAGAAGGAGCAGGATGGAGGAAGCCAGAGAGAGGAAGAAAGGGAGAGAAAGGTTTCCACACGAGGGGAATAAAGGCACAGCAAAAGAAGACCCTTCTCAATCCAAGTGAGATGCTTTTGTTTATTCTTAAATGAAAGCTGATCAAACTATCAGTTCTCACTTCATCCCTCATGCATTTTCCTCTTGAATTAATGTTTGGAATAGCTTGCATTTTGAACTTGGGAGTGAAAGGGTTAAAAACACAAAGTGAGAAAAAACACTCAGCCTGGTAATAGCAAAATTCAGACACATTTTAGCACATTTTAGCTCTTTTGCATGGCTGCATTTTCATTAAACTGTGCTGTACCCAGAGCCCAAAAGTGTAAGATTTTTTACCAGACGTCTATAAATGTTATTAAATCACTTATTGCATGTACTGTAACAATGTCTTCCAACAAAGATAATATTTCCAACAAACACTTAAGGTATATTGCATGCCTATAAAGTAGTGTATTTTATCCAGGGAAATTTTAAAGGGGTTATTTTGTGACACCTTAACCCTTTCACTCCTGAGAGTGATCAACTTCAATTTTCTCCTTCAGTTTCTCACCACAGATATGTGATACAGTGTGGAGAATTTGCTTCTTGATAGTTCAATCAGATGAAAGCTGATTTGCCTATCAATTCTTACTATATTACTCATACTTAAGAAATATATAATGCATCACCGTGTAATATAGCCTCATCTAAACATGTGGGAAGGTGGGAGAACACGAGAGTAGTGTAGGGAAACCATGAGGCCGCCGAGGCGGTTTCTCTACGCTACTCTCGTGTTCTCCCAACTTCCCAAGTGTTTAGATGAGGCTATATTGCACGGAAACGTGTTATATATTTCTTTTATAACATAATATTAGTTAATGAAATACATCACGCGTCACTTCAGCGTGTAATATACTCTCATCTTACATGGTTACTTAGCCAATCAGAACGCACGTAGTTTCATAGTTATTTTATAAATTTTCTTCTTGAATGATTAGAAAAATTTGTATTTTGAACTCAGGAGTGAAAGGGTTAATGCTGTTTGTGAGTCATTCTGATCTCCTTTCTCTCAGACATGAAGTTTGGGTGTTCATGAGGCGAGGAGCAGTGAGAAAATTGGTGCTGTCGGAGCAGGGCTTGGTGCAGGAAGTGAACCAAGCTGGTCAGCCAGTGACTGAAGAGGATAAGAAACCAGCCGAATCCACAGAGAATGTTCAGTCTCCTAAAGTCTCTCTTCAGGAGGTGAGTAACAAACTGTGACAAACCCCAACAGAATTAGCTGTAGATGGGTATCTCAATGCACCAACAGGAATGCAGTATTCTTGAATTTTCCTGCATACACAAGATTGCAGACAGACCTCTAAAAGTTGAAAGTCAAAATTGAAGCTTGGGTGCATGTTCAAACTTGTGAAACTGGTCTTTCCAAGAGCTGCTCTTTGAAGCCTCATTATAACCCTTTCACTCTCGTGAGTGATCAATGTCAATTTTCTCCTTTAGTCTCTCACCAGAGATATATCATATAGAAGGGAGAACTTGGCTTTTTGTAGCTTGCTCAGATGACAGCTGATTGAACTTTCGATTTTCACAACCATACTCATTCATTTTCTTCTTGAATAGTTAGGAGAATCTGCATATTTAACCCCGGGAGTGAAAAAGGATAAATTGGACATGGTGTACTTTTAATACTAAGAGCTGCAGACAATAATATTACCAAAATAATTTTGTCCCAAAGTTTCATGTAGCTTATTAAAACATGGACCCACACTAAAATAAAGCAAGCTTTGCCTCTTTGGACATATATTTTTTTATTTACAGTAACTGGGCTTGCCTCCGCATTCAAAGCTCACACATTTTAATTACAATGTTTTATTGGTAACATGCACCTAAGATTCACCTTGCAAGGCCAATATTATTAAAAACTGAGTAATTTGAGGGGAATGTTGCTTTAGGCTGCAAAATCTATTTTGAATTTCAGGGGAGTGTGGCAGTGTATGGCTGCTGCCATGCACATTTGATGTTGTTTAGAAATTTATCCTTGCCTTTCACTCAGTTGAACTTAAGATGAATGTTTTGAAAGTTTTAAGGCAGCATTATTTCATTTTTCATGGTCAGATGTGCAGAAGGCTTGAATTGTTGACTTTTCACTGTTAGGAACTCTTGCCTCACAGTCACAGCTGACTGACAACTCATTGATGGTTTGGCTTGGCCTCCCTGTTTGAAATTATGCTAATTTGTTTGTTCCATCCAACATTCTCACAGGTGAACAAGAAGTTTCTACTACATTTTCTGTGTGCACATGGCATGCTATACACAAGAATTGGGTAATTATTTTTTGTATAATTATGTAACATTACTACATGCTTAAGCCTGGTCCTCACTAGTGCATAAGCATAAGAATAAGAGAGCGACAGTGGCGACATAAGCATAAGCATAGGATCAAACGTGTCCATTGCTTATGCTTATGTCGCCTCTGTCCGTCTCATATTCTTATGCTTATGCTTGTGCTTGTGCTTATGCTTATGCGCTAGTGAGGACCAGGCTTTATAGATTTGCATATATTTGTATATACTTTTGCATATATTTGCTTACAAGAGACAAGGCAACCATATTGTTCTGTACTGTAAAGACCTGTCCAGTGAAAGAATGTTCTCACTAAGTTTTCAATTTTCAGTTAAGGTGGCTGAAACCATGCACAATGAGCAAAAGTCATTGTTTGAGTGAATTTGCACTGTGTTCGGCATATGAAAGTGATCTGCGGTAATTTAGTCTGATGCCAATAAAGATAATAATAAACAGATTGTACATACTGTAAATGCAATAGAACTCAGTTTTGAATGACTTTTGAAAGTAATAATGTGATTGCTTTAGTTTTTTGCTTGCTATGCTGCTTTTTGATATTGTTTTCCAGCATTCCCAGTCAATCAGGAACTCATTTTTTACAGTCTGCTCATATAAGTAAGCAAGTGGCAAATATATTATGTTAACACATTTATTTTGTTAGTTTTCAAAAGTCATTCCAAAACTGCTATATGATCGTAATATCTTTTATTCAAATTTATTGCAAACTCAGCCTAGCCCATTGTGTGACATGGCTTTTCTTAGAGAAAGCTCAGAGCAAGCTATCATGTATGATGTATTTAAGAAATACAGTATATAACAGGTTCCTGTGTAATATTGCCTCTTATTATATAGACACAAGTGTTTTACTGGAAAATATACCATGCGTGAAATCCATACGAAACTACATCCGGGACCCGAGTGGCGTATTTTCCATATCCTCACTAGTGAGGATATCGTTGGCATCATTTCCCGCTTTTGCACGGTTGTTTGTGCAATTTCTCGTAAAACACTCGTGTCTAATATAATAAAAAGAAAATTACACAGCAGCTTGAAGATATGGATTTTATTTTCTCGTGGTAAAAACAATATTTTACTCACTCATGAAGCGCTCGTTCGTAAAATATTGTTTTTACCACTTGAAAATAAAATTCATATCTTTGTGCCACCATGTAATTTATCTAAACACATGGGAGGTTGGGGGAGCACAGGAGTAGTGTAGGGAAAACCATGAGGCTGCCGAGCTCGTATCACGTCAGTGTGTAATATACTGTTATCTTACATGGGTATTTAGCCAATGAGAACACACATAGTATCATAGCTATTTTATAAAACTATATTAATATTATTTTGGTCCTCCTGTTGTATGCTGTTTAGCATGGAAAGGCTCCCAGCTCTTCATTATCAGCTGATGGGTGAGTTCCAGACATTACTGGGCTTTCCACTGTGTGCAACTTATGTCAGCTGTACCAACCTTCTGGAGCTGATGGCCATCAACATGTTTGCCATCTGCCATACAGCAAGTAGAGGTAAAGTGGAGGCCTTTGAAGCATTCTATGCACTTAGATACAGTGATACGTATATTAGCCTGCTAAAGCAGACAGATTTCAACTTTGCGAGGCTCAAAATGACCATCTGTGAAATTGTGAAACAGCACCCTTCTCATATTTGGCGCATTCGCATGCTTGATGCTCCTAAGTTAGTTATTAATGAACTTTTTCTTTTAATTTGAAAATGGCATTGTGTCTGAGGTTCACTGTGCTTATTCAATTCTCACACTGCCTTGATTTAGTTGTTCACAGTCACACTTTTTTACTAGACCAGACTAAAGTTACACACTAAAGTTTTAGTGCTCTTATAAACCCAGTCACATAAAATCAGTAAAACTATGACTCTCTTGATCTCTTAACACAACTTACTTTAATTTATTATAACAACAGACTGCAAGGATGAATATGTGAGAGTGGGGACTCCTCAGGACCAAGCATTGAACCTTGCTGTGGACATGTTGATATCCCTGCTGAACTCCTGCACCTCTCTCTTGCAAAAGCTGGACAATGACAAAGAGAACCACGAAACTCCAGAGCAAGTTGGTAACCATGGACACCATGGGTTCAGTGCCCCCTTAAGACAGTTTCTTCCCGCTGTCAAAGTGTGGGCTGACTGGTTGATCTGTCATGTTGTCCTCTGGCAAGCTTCCAGTATCAGGTAATGTCTGTAACATTTATAAGAAAGATAAAATAAATTCACAGTATACTGTAGTTAACCTTATTACATGAAATTTACGTTCACGTTAACGCAATTTTGTGGTGCATATTTTGTGATGCTTTACTGTAATTTCACGATTTTCGAAAATTATCCAAAAGTTTGCAATTTAATTGGAACATTCATTATTGACGTTCACATACTGTGTTTCACTGTCATTTACTGTTCACACTGACAAAATTTCATGACTCATCAATTTGGTGATTTTTTACAGTCACAAAACTAACATGTTGTGAAATCTTCATGTAATAAGGTATTAAGTTATTTTCCATTTAAATAGCCTGACCTAAAGTTGAGAGAAACAAGAAATCAGTTAGGCCTTTTGCACTTCAACTTTTTGTCAAAAGTATTAAAAACACCCCAAAACAATTTCTCTGCTCAACAACAACGCTGCTTTTGAGTGTTACACCTTTAGGTTTTGCTTGAGTTAAAGAAATAAAGCATGTGTCAGCGTGCTATGTTGAGTTATAAAGCATGGGGGGAATTTGAAAGAACATGAGAGAAGTGTGGAGAAACACGAGGCCACTTAACAACAACATCCCAGCTCATAGTTAAAAAACCTGAAATTCTTGATATGCTGTTTTTGGGCCTGTTATTGGGCTTGGGAAGAATTTTAGTAATACAATATATTGCATCTATCTTTCCAACCATGCGTTTTTCACTACTATCTTCCTGGTATTTTTACAGGTTAGTGTACTGGGCCCGGTTTTTCGAAAGTCGATTAAGCTAATCCAGGATTAACGAAATTCTTTCTCTCGACCTCACTCCCAATAAACTGCAGAGTTTTGTTCGAAGATGGATTAGTAAGCTTGTTCCAGCTTAAAACGTTATCAAGAAAGTTGTTGTGGACGAAACTTTCACGTTTTCAGGCTTATAAATGACAAGAAAGTTTAGGCCTAATCCAGGATTAGCCTAATCGTGCTTTGAAAAACTGGGCCCTGCATTCTTTAAACTATTTTTTGTTATTTCGTTTTAGCACTCACCGCAAACTCTGGGATTCAGTGGCACATTTCATTAATGCTTCATGCCAAATCGAACTCCCAGACTTGGCAGAGTCTAATGATGGTAATGTACTCATTTTCTAATAGCTTAGGAAAAAATCATTTTACATGGAAAATAGACATGGGAATATGTGTAGACCACTGGTCAGTTTCTCACCCAAGCTTGTTGGGCTACAACTTTCAATTCAACTTTCAACTTTTGTTTTGGCGAAATCAATCGCTAAAAGGCCTTGAGGAAGTAAAAGGTTCAGCTCACAGGCCATACATTCCAGCTTTAGTTTCCATAGGGATCCAGGTATTTACAGTTCTGCAGGTGAAGTTCGTATTACACATTTTATTTTGAAAAACTATAAAGAAATATAAGGCCCGTTTCAAACGTCGCGCCAATGCCGTGCCCTGCGAACTCAATGCAAATTAGCTCAAACAAAGGATTTTGCTCATTTGCATTGAGTTCGGCACGGCAGTGGCGCGACGTTTGAAACGGGCCTAAAATGCACGTTGTGTTTACATAGTCTGATGCAAACACTCGAGTGAGCCATTTTCCTAGCCTGAATGTCAGTCGTCTCCTCGGCCCTCAACCCAAGCCCCAGGCATAACGTTAATAAATGAGTACGTGATGTCATCGGACGGCATTATCATGCTCAGATTTCAGGCGTCCCTCTCGCCTGGGGCTTGGGTTGAGGGCTGAAGAGACAGCTGACATTTCAGGCTACTATTTTACAAGCTAATAGGATGATGTTGCAGACAGTAACCTAATAATCATTTCACGGTTCATTCACACAGATGGCGAGCTAGTGACACTGACAGAGGATGAATTTCTTGCTGGATTCAAGCTTCTTAGTGATGCCAACAGACCACTCTGTAAAGTGCCAAATTCTGTTCACAAGGTGATGGTGCTTTGCATTTATATGCAAGTAACTTTTTACTTGTCATAAACCACTTTCACAATCATGAACAGTTTGCGAGGCTGAACTGTTTTGGCAAGCCACCTGATGATAAAACTTGGTGGACGCTTACAGACTGCTTGAAATTACGCAGAAACAAAACCAAGCTCAGCGGAGAGATCTAGATGACAAGCACTCGTTTATGCTGCTGTGCATGATTGTGAAAGTGGTTTATTGCTAAGGCAATATGTTGTCACCGCTCCCCTGTATGTTTTGTCTGTCTTTCTTATTATTTTATCTTTCTCACCATATATTTAAGCAATATAAAAACTATTAACTTCTTGTTGACGGAGCGTGAGGTCTGTATGGAGAAAATATCACCCAAGGTTTTGACCGTGCAGACCGAGCCGATCAGGGTCAAAGTCGGATTCTCCCAACCTTTTTAGAAGGAACTGTGAGAATTGATAGTTTAATCAGCTTTCATCTGAGCAAGGTATCAAAAGCCAAGTTCTCCTTACTGTATGATACATCTCTGTTGAGAAACTGAAGGAGAAAATCGAAGTTGATCACTCTTGAAAGGTTTAATATTTGGTGTGCCTACTGTAGCCACTGCACCTCCTTGAGCTTACCAAATTTTAAACGAAGTGTCAAATCTCGGGTTTTAGATATTTGATAAGATTTTAGTTTAGTTTAAGATAGTATTTTAGGACTGTCTAACTAAGGAAGTAAAAGGCAGAGTAGAGAACAATTTTATATTTGGGATAATTCAATATTTGTAATCAGTAGTAGTAACATCAGTAGTACAAGGAGGGGCGGGGGTAGAGGAAAAATGCAAATTCGGTAAGCACTTGATATTTATAATCTGTAGTAGTTTCAGCAATAAACGTCAGTAGTATCATTAGTTACTAAGAGAAGTATGTAGTAGTTAGTAGTTTTAGTCACACACGACCACATCAGCTATGCTGTAATTCTAATTTATCATGTATAAATAAAAGCTATTATTATTATTATTATTATTATTATTATTATTATTATTATTAATTTATTATTATTATGAGCCATAGTTTCACACGTGTACGCTACTCGTCATGTACAGGACTTGGCAAAGGACCATCTCCATATGCAAGCAGTAAAAGACTTGGCTATTTTTCTGAGTTCGGTGGAGAATCCTCCTTTACAGTACAACAGTGACACTGGCCAGTTCTGCACACTCATTCAGAGCACTCCAACTTCACCTGCAGTCGAATCTGCAGCGGTTGCCGTAGACTTGGACACCACCCAAGAAGAGGATCATGAGGTGATGTGTGATGCTGTAGACTAAAATATAATTACAGTTGAACCCTGTTATTTCAAAGTCCCACGGGACACGAAAAAAAGTTTGAAATAGCGTTGTTTCGAAATAACCAAGCTAGTCAATCTAATCCAAGGGGATTCGGCTTGACGTCGAAATAACAGGGACTTCGAATTAACGTGCACATAAGCCCAAAAATGATATCTTCACAATCGATTCTACATAAAGTAAATAGTTGACTATTAGATTATTTCTGTGTTTCAACATTGCGCTTATAAGTTATAGAGGTTTATATTTCGAATATGGTAATGACGTGACGTCAAAGGAGTAATTCAATGTTATTTCTTTCTCTTCGTGATTGGAACTGTTTCCAGATTCATACAAAGTATTTGGTAAAATCATTTACACAGAATTCAAATATAAAATGGACGTTGATAAAATGTCAATTATCTCTGCCAACAAGATTTTGTATAATAAATTGTTCCTTCTTTGACGTCACGCCATTACCATATTCAAAATATAAACCTTATAACTCAAAGGCGCAGCGTTAAAATGCAGACTTATTCTAATAGTCAACATATTTCCGTCATGTAGATTCGATTGTAAAGATATCATTTTTGGGCTTGTGTGCACTTTAACCGAGTTTGAAATAGCGGGATTCGACTGTATGTATACCTGCAATATTATTCATGTGTTTAGGATGCAGATCTATGAGACTGTTTGATTAACACCACACGACAAACCCAGAGAGAAAGGATAGTGTACACGAAAAGTTTATATGCCATTCTTGCAGTGAGAGCTTTGTAATTGAAAACTTGTAGTCTGTATACATGATGTAGTTCTGTGGTGCCCGAGGTCATTTCCATTATTGATAATCTTCCTTGTGGCCTATTTGCAGGAGTCAGATTTAGATGATGTGATTATTGAAAGTGTGGAAGAGGAACAAGACTCTGGGTATGGTACATCACATTATAATAATTATAATGTTATCGAATGCTCTGCACCAAGGACTGACGCAAGAGATTGCAGTGCGGGTCTAGGAGATGCAAAGCTCAGTCCTATTGTGGTAAATTCTCTTAGTATTGAGATAAGCACAGACATTATAATGTCAAGTATTGGCCGAGTGACTATCAACCACCACCCCCGCCCCATACCCCCACCCCCATGTCCAACTGACAGTCAACCGATGCTGGCCGCTGCTACATACAGTGGAACCTCCCTGAGCAACCACTTCTCGTAAGCGACCGCCTCCCTAAAGCGACCAGAAACCAAAGCATACCGATCGGTTGCTCAGTCAAAGTACTATTACTAACACCTCTCGTAAACGACCATCTCTCGTAAGCGACCGCGATCACCTTTGAGGCTCAACGTTTAAATTTTCTATTGTTTATGATTACCCTTTGCTTGAAAAACGTTCTGAGCAAGGACTAACTTCCTTGCAGAAACCAGTCGTACAAAACACTGACATATGTAATGTAACGTGTAACATAACACAAGGTAGATTTCTTACTCACGAAACCGCATTATTTGACACTGGTTGTGACTGAAAGCTGGATCCCACTTGGGCCTCTCATGGTGAAAAGTTCCCGTTCTTGACCACCTCCCGTAAGCGACCCTTTAAGGCCGAACGAAAGGTTGTCGCTTACGGGATGTTCCACTGTACCTGTGGTGCATGTATTCTGCCTTGTTTGATGTTTAACGGTGTAAATTAAGTGATTGTTTCTTTCAAACTCAGTGATGACATGGCAAAAGATGTTAAAGAGTTGAAAGTGAGTATACAATACATGCGTGTGTTTTTTCGGAGAGTAAGGGGTTTGGGATTTGGGACAAATGCAGGAAAACATGAACCAATGATGCCCTTCGTCATAAACAATCTGTCTCACAACAGTAATTAGGGTTCATGTGTCTTGCCTTACCTGCTTTTGTTTTTGTTTTGTTTGTTTGTTTGTTTTTGTCACTTACACGTAGTTCCTGCTGACCCTGTGTTGCTTAAACTTCAGGCTAAGAGAGACGCTCTTACTAGACGAGTGGAAGCAAACAAAGAAAGAGAAGACAAAATCAAGGTAACCGTTGTTTCACTTGTTTCTCTTGACTGAACATTTCTTGACCAGTTTTAACGATGCAGAGTACAATGTAAGGCGCACCACCCTCGGGACTACAATCAGTGACAAAAGTCTTGGGACACTCGCACAGTTTCAGTAATTTCTCTACTGTTTCAGTTGAAAGACAACTCCCCTCCCCCCTTTCAATGTTGAAGTGGCCTGAACTTGTTTTCCCAAACACTCGCAACATTGTACAGAGGGGAGGGGGGATAAAAATGGTTTCGCGCCTTTCAGTACGCTTTAGTCAATGACTTGTGTCTGAGATACATCAATTTTTGAAAGTGTCCCAAAGAACTTTTGTCACTGATTGTAGATTTAATGTCCACCATAGAGAGGTGTCCGCCTTAGAGAGAGTACATACATACATACACACTTTATTATATGCTCCCCGAAGGGCTTTTCAACATATAATTACATGGTTTTGAAATACTATCTAACAAATGGTTAAAGCATAATGAAATATAAATTTAATAAATTATAAATTTACTAAAACCTAAAATCTGCACTTATTTACAAATCTAAAATCGTAGGAGAGTTTAGTTACAGAGAAACAAGTGAAAATCGGCAAAGACCAAATCTGCATGCTGTCCGCCTTAGAGAGAGTTGACTGTTGTATGTATACTGTTGTATTACTCAGGCAGTAATTGCACAACAAGCCTCCAAGCCAAAGCTTATGTTGGAGAACTATCCCAGCTACCTGGTATCAGACACCAACTGTTTTATTGATCACCTGAATGAACTTCATGCCATAGTCGCTAGTGGAGACTTCACTCTCGTAGTTCCTCTTGTGGGTAAGATGTACAAAAGTGTTTTGTGTGAGCTTTCAAACCTTTGCCTTCTCAACAAGCTCAAAACAAATGTTCTCTGTCATACTACAGTAAAATCCCGATGACTTTAAGCTACAGGGGACAGTTCAAATACTTGGAGCTCGACTTGTCCTTGGTGAATTAGTGAGAAATAATTTTCCAGGGCCCCGTTGTTCGAAGCAAGGTTAAGCTAACCCCCTTTGTTGTCATTTTTAAGCCTAAAAACAGAATCGTTTGATCACAAAAGAACTCCGTCGCTATGTTTTGAGCAAGAACAAACGTTTTAGCTAGTCTATGATCAAACCTCTGCAGTTTGTTAGCCACAAACAAGAGAGAAATAATTTGGATAACCCTGGATTAGCTTAACCGGGCTTTGAACAACCCAGCCCAGGCATTAATTTAAGTTTAGAAAAAGGTTTGAATTTAATAACCAGCAGCAGCAAAAACAACAACCTCAGCAACAACATTTCTTCATTCTACTTTTATTCTATTCTATTTTAATCAGGGTTCAAGTCATCGCGATTCTAGATTACAAGGGGGAAAAAACAGTTATGAGCTGGTGCCCTGAAAAAGTGTGTTTATGTGTTCGTAATAGAACGCAGTAGACAAATTTAGCTTTTGTTGCACCAAAGACTGAATGGGCAAGCAATTTATTTGCCCGCATTTCTGCCACAGGCTGATTGGTTTCACTTTGTATCTTTATCCGGAACAGAGTTGAAAGGATTGGATATAGGATGTTTGACAGCGTTGACGTGGAGAAAGACGTACCAGGAATCGACTAAGGGTCGTTGTGTAAAACTGGGCGCGTTTTGGGCTGACGTTTCGAACACTTGCTCCGACGAAGGGCTAACGCTTAAAACGTTCCAGTTTTTACACATCGACCCTTACTCGATTCGTAATATGATGACATTATTCTGTTGGTTTGAATTTTCACATTCCATTTTCAGTTATCAATGAGTTGGATGGTCTCAAGAAGGATGCTCAGGTGAACAAATATCACGACATGAGACAGGCTCAGCTGGTAATGGAAAATGCAAGGTTAGACACTTATATGTACACTGCACTTTTTGGACTTGTGAACTCAATCGTGGGAGTGATTGATGGGAGACAGATACGAAATAATGTGATGTTTGGGCCCTGGGTTATGCGCGGCTGATTATAATGGTGTAGACATGCCTGTTCGACCAATTTTCCAACTGTTATGACGCTTATTTTTTGCATTTCAAATAGAGGAGTTGACATTTACCATGCTGGGGCCGATTTAACCCTTCAACTCCCAAACTCAAAATGCAGATTCTCCCAACCTTTTAAGAGTAAAATGCTTGAGTAATGTAGTGAGAATTGATAGTTTAATCAGCTTTTATCTAAACAAGGTATCAAAAGCCAAGTTCTCCCTACTGTATCATAATGTTTCTGATGAGAAACTGAAGGAGAAAATCGAAGTGGATCACTATTGGGAGTGAAAGGGATAATAAACATTTACACGTGTATTTTACATCCGACACCACTAAATGCACTTTAATCTGATGAAAATATGTGAGAAGTTACGGATACAGGTCTAAAATGCATAGCTACGACAGTATTTGGTAAGGGAACGTGATGGAAAATGTGTAAAATACACTTGGAAATGTTTTGGAAAATTGTTCTCTGGTAAACTCTAGGCTGGCCAACGTCCCTTGATGCTAAGTTTTGTAACGTTCATGATAAAAGTGAAATTCAGTAGTCACAGAACACCTTTGAGGAAAATACCATTAGAGTGATACTGCACAAGAGAAACAGCTGTTTGGAATGGCAAGGCTAAAACAGAAGCACCGAGGTAAAAGTAGCCATGGTCTTTACTTTTAATCATTAGGTGCCTTGTCTTTCAGGTCTGCTATTGGTTTTCTAGAGGACCAGTTCAGCACAAGAAACCCACAAGTAAAGGCTTTGACAAGCAAAGGATCTGTGTTGGACACCATTGCATTTCGAAGCGAAGATCCATCAGGGAGAAAAGTAAGCTAAATTAGTAGTATGATTGTTCAATACATAACGGGTATGTTTTAAAGTGCCAAGTACAGTTGAAGCTCCCGTAAGAGTTCCAAAGTTGTTTATTGGTAAAAGCACTGATTCAGTGGCCGAGCGGTCTGGGTGGTGGACCAGAGTCCGTAATGAAGCTCTGAACCAGGAGATCGTGGCTTCGATCCCCACGGCCGGCAGAAGTAGGAATTTTTTTGTCCGAGGAGGTAACTCCAACGGGTTTTCCCTTTTGAACCTGTCTGCTTTCTACAGGTCTTCCACCAACACAGCCCCACCAGCTACAAGCTGAATTTCTTACCGTGTATATTAAGAGTTTTTTTTTTTAGTTTTTTTTTATTGGTCAGTTTGCTCATATCCTCTTGTGTTTATTAGGGTAACAACGATGACGTGATTTTATCGTGCTGTCTGCATTACTGTGAGGAGAACTTTGTGAACCGGCTGGCTACAGGTTTGTGGAATTATCCCCGAGCTCTGCGAGTGTAATAATCAAAACGCTAATGGGGTCACTTTCTCGTGCTTTAAATGTTCGTCAGTCACAGACCTCTCTGTCATGTGAAGACTGATAGAGGGTCCGTTGCCAATGACAACAATTGTAATTTAAGCAACAGCCATTTTTTATTTTTCTTTTAGCACGGAGAATATGAATACGTGACGTTTTTCGGAGATAGCAAATCACGCAATTACCTGAGACAATGCCAATTTCCAACACCTGTTAGAACGTAAAGACATTTCCCACAAGAAGCATATTTAGTTTATCAGAAAAATACACTCGATCGAAATCGATGCATCAGGGCGAGGGGATATGTGCGATTATCGTGTTTCCAGTAACACTACTAAGACTGATAAAGATTTCTAAAGCTTCTGTTGATGTGTTTGTTTGCAGCTGATCAACCGATAACAATCCGACGCAAAGTTGTGCTGCTTACTGATGACCGAAACCTGCGGCTCAAGGCATACACAAGGAATGTACCTGTGTTGACCGTTCCACAGTTCCTCAAGATGGCACAGCTTTAAAGGTGAGAATGAAGAAAACCTAACAGTTTGGAGCAGAGTAAGATCCACCTCTCAGTCAAACCTCAGGTGTCGCCCAATGCTTAAGAGGAAAGAGCCGCACTCATCAGGAGATCTCATCTGAGGGAAAAGAGACCTCAGACTGCAACAGATGGTTGTGCTGTGCTTCATTCAAACCTCGGGTGTTGCCCAATGCTCAAGAGGAAAGAGCCGCACTCATCAGGAGATCTCATCTGAGGGAAAAGAGACCTCAGACTGCAACACATGGTTGTGCTCTGCTTCATTCAAACCTCAGAAGCCGTTCAATGCTCAAGAGGAAAGAGCCGCACTCATCAGGAGACCTTAGACTGCAACACATGGTTGTGCTGTGCTTCTCGCTGATGCCTGAGACCTGTATCAGATATACACAAAGAAGGCACAGTTTCCTCTTTTCCACTGTTCTACATATGGCACGTCTGTCGAGGTAAGATGAAACAAAGTGATCATGACCTTGCTAATGCTGGTTGCTGACACCTAAAACCACCAGCGTTCAAATGTGGGCCATTTGACGGCAGGTGGCAAGGAAGGTTAAATCATCAACTATGCAATATAAACTGCAGGTGATTGTGGACAAGTTGAAATGATCCGTGTTTCATTGGTATTGTGGTCGGTATGTGGTTGGTACAGTTACAAGTTTGTGGTGGGGTTGTTCTAGTCTCGTCAGAACATGTATACACATATGCAGCTTTACTGAATGGATCTTTATGGACTTACGTGTTGAGTCTCGCGGGCTATTTAGTCGCTGATAAGCAGTTGAGCTGGAGGACACGTGACACGTGGCATGATTGACACCATTTGGATATTCACGTGACATTCACGTGACACGGACAGCATTTTCTTCCATGACCTGATTGTCGCTGGTTGAAGATTTTGACATCAGGTGGATGTAAGACGCTGATTTGGTACAACATCTTGAATGATGGCAAGGAACTGATCAGCTTGATTGAATCGTACGGATTGGAGGACGTTACATGCAGTAGCGGTTTGTCGCAGCTGAAACAACTAGAGCTGTGTAAGCTTTTTCAAGAAACTAAACCAGGTTACACTGTGACAGGCATCTAATATCTGCACCTGAGGTGGAAGACGCGACCTTGAGAAAATTGACATGCAGTGGCATCTTGTGGCTGCTCACTTATATAGACAAAATCTGCAGACAATATGGATGAAATCCAACTCTTGTTCACTGCATCTGAGAGCCTGTAGACAAGACCTTGGAATGCAACATGGGTTAAGCGGATGTCTGATTCTGACGTCATTGTTATATACGAGGCAGTATGAGTTGGTTCTTGCAGCCAGCTCTGTTTAGTCACTAAAGAACTGATGGTTGGCGTGTATGTGACATTGGCGAGCTGTAGTTTGGGTCGAAGGCAAGCACATGCTTACTATGAGGCCTGGTAATGTTCTGGTAATCAATTTAGTATTATATCAGAATTTTAAAGATTTTAAGAATGAACTAAAACACTATTGTAGAACATCTTAAATTTTACATTTGTTTTTATTTAAGTTTCTTGTTTTAGCGATTTTTAAGTTTTATGATAACGTAACTCCGTAACGTAAATTAGTACTAGTAGTAGTAGCTGCAGTAGTAGAAGTATTATTAAGAACTTACTCAATACTCCACACAAACACTTAAACGAAAAACGAACAACAAACTCTATTCGCTGAAAAAGACTGACGGTATCACCAATCAGCGACTGAGATTTTCAGTGCGCGACAACTACCAAAGCAACTAACTGTTGAAGTACTCATTGACGGCCATAATTAAAACTCTGACCAATAAGTCCAAATACAGAACTACAATATACTGATGACTTCATCAACGCTATCGCCGAACGACTACAGACTATATACTATCGCACTAGATGAACTATGTCAAAGCTTTCCTTGCGACTACTCTCGTAAGCGACCAACTCTAATTACGACCACCATTGTGAAACCCCGTTTGAATTGTCACTCAAACTCTGTAGTTAAAAGCTCTCGCAGGCGACCGCTCCCGTAAGCGACCGCGACCACCTTTGGGAATTACCAACTCGTCTTTTCCTTTGTTTTAAGCTCTCGTAAGTGGCCACTCAAAGGGTCTTACTCCTATTAGTCAACACCTTACTGAAAGTGAACACTACTTGATCGCATTTGGTATAATAGCATGCACACTTGCACTAACTTGATTTATGCATAGGTCACTTTCACCAGCAAGATAACAGCATTTGTAAACTATAAGTATTAAAGCCGTTTTTGGATGACTATCGGAAGCAATCATGTGATTGTTTTGGTTCTGCGTTTTTTATCCTTTCGGATTGGTTCAGAGAACTTTGGCTGCATTATTGGCCAATTAGGGGCAAGAGCAAATCTTGACTGCGTTATTCTCACGCAAGCAAGTGGCAATGACGTTTCTTCAGATTGATGAATCGTCAATTCTTCAATTCTTCAAAGTAAAACAAAGCGCAAATTACTTGGGCTTCTGATTGCTTCAAAATGTTTTAAATTACAGCCTCTGCAATTGCCAGTGTACTTTTGGTTTTCAACAATCGTCCAAAAAAGGCTGTTGATTTTGTGATCATAAATTTGTGTAATGTCAGTTTTTCTTGTGCCTTGTAGTTCATGTGTTAAGTGTCCCCGATTAGTAGACTACATGTAGTCAGCTAGAAGATAAGACACTTTAATAAAGTTGTTATCATATAATAATATAGAGTACTTTCTGTGCTTTTGGAGAAAATAAATTATAAAAAATAGTTATTTTATAAAAACAAGAGATGAATAGTTCCTGGTGGAACAATAACTTTGTAAAATGGGGCTTAAATAATTTTTGTACAGGGAGGCTCCATCCAGACTTTGTTCCTCCATGTTTATCCCTCTAGCAAAATGTGCTTCTTTTTGTACCTTTTTGAACAGAAAGACTGCCTGAAAATCCATTTGACAACTCAGCAATGCAATATTTTGAGGCAGTCTTTTGGCAAGACTTCCTCAATACTTTGAGGAAGTCTTCAACCATTCCCCTGCGCTCACACCAGTCTTCTCTTCCCAGTCCCCCTTCCCTTCCCTTTCCCGAGAGCCGCAGCTATACAGGCTACTTCACCCTTGGCACAAGATTATTGAACCTCTCCTCTGTCCAGCCTCTCAAACTGACCCTTTAACCAAAAATCTACACATATTTCTACACCCTTTCTTATACCTGAAGCCCCACAGGTCACTCTCAGGTAAATGTGATCAAAACTTTGCAAACACCACAACACAAAAAATGTATAAACAAATGTTAGACATGGGATTTGTACTTTTCACCTGAGTGGGAAAGAGAGTGCATGGTAGTAACAGTAATAATCTTGATCAAACAAACACTTTTTGCATGGCCATGCATTTTATTGTTTCAAGGTAACTCTAAATATAATAATATTATAGTAACTAAAATTATTTCTAAGTTTGTATTTTGGATTTGAGAAGATAAAGCCAATTTATTCCAACTTCAAAGCCCTTGGTAGTGAGGTTATATGAGAATTATCACTACAAAGATGCATGCGATGGAAAACTACAAATATTGAGCTTGCAACTTTCTACAAAATATAAATAGATGTTGATATTGAATGAATGGTTAATAGTCTAAGTATTGTTAACATTTACAAGAGTTTTCAAGAAACTTCATTCATATTGGAATACAGTATCACCCGATGTACATTTTGGTGGGTGGAAGTATTAAAAGGAGTGCTAAAACTTAACTAAATCAAACTGTTTTGAAAGAACACATGTAGGCAACACTATCCTGAGACAGACAACAAAATAGGGTATAAAAATAATGTGCCTTGGAAAGTAAAAATGCATGGATAAAAATAAGTTTTACATATATTTTACCTCCAAAATGGTAATGCAGCTTTAAAATAGTACAGATCCCCAAAAGAAATAGTCAACTCTCTCTAAGGCAGACGCCTTCAGGACTACATTGAGTGTCCGCCTTAGAGAGAGTTCAGTTACAGAGAAACAAGTGAAAATCAACAAGGACCAAATCTGCATGCTGTCCACGTTATAGGTGTCCACTTAGAGAGAATTGACTGTAGACCATAAGAGCCATTGGGATCAGTCAGTCTCCTCACTAAGTGGCTCACAGTAACAGCAGCTGTTCATTCATTTGATGCCAAAATAGCCTGCATTCACACATTCCCATTTATTTTCAGGCAAATTTTGTTCTAGAATATCTTGCATAAGTAAATCAAAGTTTGTGTCATAAAAGTGTAAACCTCAACCACAGAACTGGGTGACAGCAGTCTCAATAATTTTCATTAACATAAAATGTTAATTAATCTCATGAGCCCTAATGCAAAATATAATAACATAATTTTTTTGCGTCATTTTTTAGCATCAAAGGAAGCATCAAGCCATGCTATGGACCATTTCACTGTTTTTATAAAGAGATGCTTTGCTTGCCCATAATTAAATAACATCCAGAGCTCAACCTTCCTGAGGTGCCAAAGTTATGACTGATCAATCTGACTGTTGCTGCTTGCTGTATTTAATACACTTTCTGAGTTTGTGCTGATTTATTTTGCGATAAAATGTAACAAAACATGAGAATCTGCCATTTTCGTACAATAGAGAATGGCCACCGTCAGTCACTTGGCTCGCAAAGCATCTATGGTGAGAGGGCCTCTTTAGGTTAATTTCCCTAAACTTATGTAACAATAATAACCATTGGTTCCATTAACTATTTGAAAATTTCTACTATGCACCTAATATTGTATTGCTCCAAAAAATAATGTCTCAAGCCCTTACTGACTATGCATGTTTTTGTTTGTAGACAGGAAAATGGAGAAGGCATATTTCTTGTCAGTGGGGTTTGTAAAGGAAGTTGGATGAATGCCACTAAATGGCCACTGGATGCTGAACATTTTCAATTTCCCCTTTCAACAAAACTTAATGATCACAGTGAATGGATTGTTTCAAACAAACTTCAAAAAGTCAATATTTTGTAGCTCACTACACCACAGTTGCCTTGGATCTTGGAGTGACCCTCATAAGATGGTGGGCTAGCAGTGGGCAAAACACCAAGAGGCCTGTGGTCACCATCGCCAAAACGTATCCCCACGCCACTTCACATGTTCCAGGGTTGTACAGATCACTACCTATACAGTGCTGCACCACAAACTCTGACTTCAGCCCAAATGGATACAGGACAAGGCTGCCTCCAAGAAATAAAACTAAAATGAAAAGAAAAATACTCTTAACAGTATTTCACATATCAATCATTTAGGGGGCACACTTTAGTTGGAGCCTAACTCTGTTGTGTTGTCTCCCACCCACCACTGAGAGGGCCATTATTTTACCACCCTTGAAATCCTACCCTTCGCAATACAGCCAACTCCCTCTTAACGGACACTCCTCTAAGACAGACACCTCTCTGAGAGGAACACACCTGGCAGGAATGGTCCCTGTCATTTCTACAGTCATTTACTCAAACTGAACTCTCTACAAGATGGACACTTCTCTAAAACAGACAGTTGGAGCTGGTACCAAGGGTGTCTGCTTAGAGTGAGTTGACTGTATTCAGTGCAAAACATACCTGCTATGAGCTGTATGAGGCCAGACACTGCAAAAATGGATTTCCCACAAATCACCTTGTGGCAGCAGGAAATATGAGCCAGGAGAATTGCAATGAAGAGCAAAAGAACTCCTATCACATAAAGAATGACCGACGCTTTCCAGAATAGTGAAGGGATGCCAGTAAATATGCCTTTGTAGAAAGAACAGTACTCTGATCTCCTCCACTGATTGATTTCCTGTAGTGAGTCAAATGGTTGCTTTGAACAGTACCTCAGTGGTCCAAATGCAACAAATGTGTAATTCTCTGTTTTTTCGCTTGTTGATAGTGGATCGGGTATGTGCTCAAACCAGAATGGAGAGAAAATGGCCAATCCACAAGTGCCTAGCAAGAATATTGACAAAATTGTCCAGAGTACTGAGACTGCTGACATCTGTAAGGAAAGAAAATGAATAAACACAAAACTGTTGGTTAAATTACTCAGCCTGCAAATGCAACTTATAACAAATCATATCTGCAAGAAGTGATGAGCTCCATTGTAATGCACATGCCTCTGGAATAGGGTGCATGCATATAAATCACAAACCTGAATCAGGGTCAAAACTTTGGTCTGAAATATGTTTGAAAATCGCAAATTTCGGTCTAAAATGGGGTTCAAAAAGCCTATACTTTTGCCTGAAATAGGGTAAGGGTTTTCAGACCCAGGCAGCAACCCCCCCCCCCCCCCCCCCCTCACCCCCCTCCCTCCCCTCCCCCTGGTAGATTCACAAGGTTGTACAAACACCCAAGCTTGACTGACTCACCACAACACTCAGTTCCACACGGAGCTATAAATTATGCAATATTGCTTATGAGTTCATCACAAATTATTCATTTTATGAGTTACTGGATGCATGTGCATACCTAATTTGTGGTAGCTGAATGATAAGCTGCTGTACTTTCTTTCAGGGCTTACCATACTCTCATTACATTAGATAATTCAAACTGGTTACATAAGTATGGCAAAGATTTTTATCGCCCTCAGACAAGAATCGGAAATGACACTTCACAGTAAGGTTGGGCGTCTGGCTGGAACGTTTTGTTGAAGTGGTTTCAGAGGAATTAGGGTTGTTTATCCAATTAGGAAGGAAGGTTCTCGCGACTCAAAACCATACTTCTGAAGCAGACATGACGAGTCTAGAACCTCAAGTGTTTACCGTGCCCTTCTGTTGTGAGCTGTACGAAACGTTTTAACGAAGGAGTGACAAAAAATAATGCATGCTTTATGTGTCTGTGATCACTCAGCCGCGACAACAGACAAGACAAAAAGAAAAGTTGACAAGTTGACATAAGCTGTCAAGGGGCCTCAGTACGTGCGCTGTGTCAGAGAAAACCCCTCCGTTGGCCCAACAGGTTTTGTCTGTTGGCAAAAGTATTATCATTCTCGGAATACCACATTTTAATGACTTTCCGAAAATGACCCGTCTTTTATATATTCGTTTGTCCATTTATTTTGATATATCCCACTTCAAATGTTGGCTCGTAAGTGCAGGTGCTGACAAATATACTTTGTAAACAGGTGTGATTTTTTTTGTTTTTTTTTTTTTTAGATAAACCGGAATTCGGAAGGACGGCTTTTTTCGAAGCACATAGAAGCGCCTAAATTCAATTGCCTTTTGTACTAATCAATCAGATATCTTGTTACCCTGAGGCGAAATTCGCAAGAAACATTTACCGTACGTCACATTGGTTTCAGTCGACCATCATCGCGATCAAGATAGCATATTTTTAGCTTTCACCGCATATACAAAGTGAGGTGAAGCAAAGCGGATTTCTAACTCAGCTAACGCACTAAACCAATTATCGACCACAGACGTGCAACTTTGAATGTCGCTTTTTTCGAGATCTCGCTTCACTTAATATTTCGTGCCTCATCTGCTTTCAATTTGCCCAAACGGTTCATATCCCAAACACAACATATGTGAAGGCTAAAAGCTCTCTTATATTCCATACGAGTATTTAATCGGCTTTTTAGATGCAGGACTATTGTCCCGGCTATTTTGACAGATAGAAGAGGCCTGGCGATTTCGACATTTACAGCAATGTGTTTATTATATTAAAATCAAATGAAGCTACACCAGTGTGCCAAACAGATCTCCAGGGCAAATATTAAAACACAGTTGGTTACTTACCCTGATTCCGCAATCCTTTGTTCCTCAAGGATTGTGTAAAAACCGCAAAGCGAACGCGGTTGAGCTCCGAATGACGCGAACTGCTTCAAGAGTTCCACGACGCGAGTAGAGCTTCTTCACTAAAGAAGTTCCTCTACGGCACGCAAAGAGCTCTCAACTTCTGTCACCAATGCTGCCAAACACGTAACTTAATCGGGGTAATATTGGATTTCCCACATTACGATCATTTCACTTTTCTAGCGTCTTCCCTTCCCGCCACCAAATCTTTTGTTCGTCTTTTTAAAATGTCACCTGTCAAGAAATCTCGGGCTCAGCTCTCTCATGCACACTTGACCGAGTGGAAGACTAATGCGACGAATGCCGAGCCCGCGATTTCCTGATTGCTTCAGCAGTCGCCATGCTCTCGGGAAAGTGGCGATCTCACATAAACATGGAGTTACTAGCCTGATTGTTAAAGGCATTTTTTGTCGCTTGAAGTCTCTTATTATGTCGGACTTATGAACTAAATACCCTTTTTAATGAACACGTTGGATACATTGGTGTTTTTCTGTTCGGATGCCGCGATTCTCAAGGAAATCATCGGGTAAGTCTTTCGATTCTGTTTCCTGCTTGAAAAAGTTGCATCAGTTGTCACTTTCTTTTGTACTTTGTACGTAGTATTCTTCCACGTAAACTTGTCGAATACTCGTTTTAATGTTGCAAGTCCTTATCAGACAAACGTTTAACACGAGGCTTAGAACGTCTTTGAAGTTCATCTTATGTTCTTTGACCTGTGCAAACTTTGTCGCACTGAGATGTGTCCTGACATGGTGCTGAAAATCTTCACTGCACGACTTGAAAATTAACCCATAAGTGTTCAGGAATGTTTATAGACAGCACCGAATTATTGATACATCACAATGTTTGTGTACTCTATTTCAAAAGTGTACGTGAAAAGCAACTTGTGCTCTCTATATTCAGCATGTTTTGGTAATATTCTTCGACCAGATTCTTTTATTTTTTGAAAATGGTATCACACAGCCACAGTGAGGGAAACCCATGAAAATATAATCTTAATACAAAGGTTTTATTTTTTAATAGTTTTCAGCAGGAGGGTGTTAATTAGTTACAGCTGGATACATCCGTGCACTTTGGGCTTGCATTTGAATGCTGGATTAGTAAAGGCAAACATTGCAGAAACTAGACAATTTACACATTTATTAGATTCAATAAGCACCTAATATTATTTACTTGGTGTATAGAATTACGAGTTTAATCTAGTATAAAGGAAAAGGTTTGCACTGGTAGTGTTTTCTCATGGAATTTTGACCCTTTCACTCCCAAGCTCAAAATGCAGATTCTCCCAACCTTTTAAGAGTAAAATATATGAGTAATGTAGTGAGAATTGATATTTTAAGCAGCTTTCATCTTAGCAAGTTATCAAAAGCCAAGTTCTCCTGACTGTATTGTTTCTGGTGAGAAACTGAAGGAGAAAATTGAAGTGGATCACTATATTGGGAGTAAAGGGGTTAATGTTATATGGCAACTTAGGGTGTAATTATCATTAGAAAACAACACAGAAATATAGCTACGTACCTTGCATGGAATACTGTATATCAGATATCCAATTGCAGTTTTCACTCATTTCCACAATTGCCAAATTTCAGTCCACCCATGCGTCTTCTTTTCTCCCACACAGACAAACAAAATAAGGGGAAATCCCAGAAACCTGAGAACAAGAAGAAAGAATCCAAAAAGCAGGCGAAGAGACCAGAGATTGATCCAGCATTTGAGGATGGACTAGATGACACATGCAATGGCTTCATTAATGGTTCATAATTTGATATTTTTTCTCACAGTAATAATTAGCATTTAGCTTTTCAGCAAATTACATCCTTCGCTTTATTAGGAAATAGAAGTAAACTCCCCACCCACCCCACCCCCCTATTTTTCCTGTATAAAGACATTCAATTGAATCGGGTATGGTTTTCAGGGTCCTCTGTCTACATGGTATACAATTTAGCATCTTGAGCAGTGTAGTCATCAATTTAGTGATGTCATTTCCAGACCTGGAGGTCCCAAGTTCTTTTCTGATATGTTAATCAAATTTGGAACATCATATTTATTTTACTCTCCAAAATGATGATAGGTTTGTGAAGTATCTGAATTCCAACTGTTGAACTACATGAGGTAACTTGTCATGGGAACAGTGAACATGGATTGTGTAACAGAAACTTTTGGGAACAAGAATTTAGCATTATAGCTGCACTCCCTTCAGAACTGTTTCCTTTTCTTCTGTCTTCAGTTCAACAGTGCAAGAGATTGCTGGCATCTTGCCCACAAAGTAGGGGTGCTAAGGTAAAGTTTGAAGAAATGACCTTCTCGATTTAAGACTTTATTGACATAAACAATGAAGGAGTCCTAGGACAATATTATAATAACAGTATCAGTGCCTAGGACTAAATATATGACTAGATTGCATGCAACGACTATAAATGTAAAACGATAACTTACAATAACGAAGTAGATTGCTAGTGGGAGCCAAAGTTGATTCGCGATGAAACTACTACCTAAACAAACATGGCCGCTCTCAACAACTGGTCAGCAGTCCGTATAATAAGTCCTCTGACCCTAGTGGTCAGCAGTAGTCTCTTCAAAGTTGAGTCCTGATTTTGACCTCCGTTCATACTCTGTTTACATGTTATCATCAGTGATACCTAAAATGTAAAATTTTAGTGGCGACACGATCATTGAGTTCCATCAGTTTTGTTCTTGCAGTGTGTGGCAACTTTTCGCAGGAAATCCCAACTTTCTAAGGGACTTTTGGAGGTCTTGCTTGACGACTCGGTGCTCCCCTACTTTATGGAATACATGCAAAAGCACAGTGCAACAGATCTTCTGAATTTCTGGCTTACATCTGAAACATTTCGACTGTCCACTATCAACCGCCTGAAAATAAACAGTATGTCAAGATTAAAGCAGTCTAATGATGCACAAAAGGCAACTGATTCATCCAATCAAACTCCTGGAAGTTCTCTCACAGTGTCGACTGCATTAAGTGATGGTGCAACAGCAGTAGTCAACAGACCTGATCATGATAGTGCTGATGAATTTGGGTGTTTTTCTGGATACACATTACCCAGTCAACAGGAAGTGTACAGCTCAAGTACAGAACCCAATCCTGGTGTTGTTACTGTTTGTGATTATTGTGATAATCGTATAGACTCAAGTGCTTCTAGAATGGATGTTTGCATCAAATGTGGGAACAATATAAATGATCAAGATAGTTCTGGTTTAAGAGACCTATTACCTGGTAAACAAACGAACAGTGAAGGAAGTGGAAACAGTGGTGCAAGTATGGCTTGTGAAATCGGTTCTACAACTACAAAGGGGAAAATGAACCTTTTGGGTGCATCAGGGGCAGGAATGTTTGATGTGTCTGATGAGGACTTGGAAACCAAACCAGAACGTTCCCCAAGTCGCGTGACTTTTGACTTAGAACCTGACTATGAGGACAAGCAAAGGGAATTCTGCCGCAGGAGAACACGCAGTATAGTTATTGATGCTGTGAGCATTTATAGCAAGTACATCTCCCTGGAAGCACCCCATCCTCTCACTTTGGATGAGAATCTAAGAAGACAGATAGAGAGTAAGTAATATTATTAAAAAGAAACCTTGGTTTGAAGTGATCAATATGCTATTTTATTTCAAGATTGAATGCAAAGCTTTTGTTGTCTCAGGGTTTTTGGAATCTCTCGTTAAAGACAAAGCATGAATTGTTGAAATAACTTCTCAAATAATGTATGCACTGTTTGAGGCTGTTTCAAAGCCCATCCACTGATCAAATACAATGCGCTGGTCGGTAGTAAAACCATGAATTCTTAATGAGTTGAGAAGTGACCACAGTAATGTTACTCCTGTATTATTATGACTAGTGCAATCCCATCCCCTCCAGCAAAGCCTGATAGCTAGCTAACAATCTTGTGTACCAATTAGATCATTCCCTTAATTTTCTTAGAATTTCTGAAAATTTCTAGTTATGCTTTTTTAGAAAATTTAGAGTGTAAAAGCAAGGTTTTAGAATTATTCCCCCTTTGGAAAAGTATTCCATTGTTATTTTTGGGAACTTTTTTATTTATATGTCTGAATTGAGATTTTGTTTTGGTTTATGTTCCTGTATTGCAGGTAACATTTGCAGTGAAGATGGAAAGATTGAACCTGAGTGCTTTGTACCAGCACAGATGTTTGTATTTAATGTCATGGAGAAAGTGTAAGTTGCAATATTACCTTTTGGCTTTTGACCATTTGATCATTTCTCATCCAAGCTTAATATATAATAGTCATCAGAGAGAATAAATATTAGTACATAGAAATATAAGTATATCAGCAGTTAAAACAAAAGTAAATTCTAAAACAATTACAATATTATAGTTGGTAACATGGTCATAAAGTTGTTGGTACTGTATTTTGGTTGCTCACATGGTCAGTATGTGGTTGGTAAGATCACTCATGACATTAGCAGACATGCTGCTTAAGCAGTGCAACTTTCTATATCGCTATACATTGTCTTCTGTAAGGGTTGGGGGAAATTGTATTTAAATTAAAATTAAAATAAATATTAAATATTATTATCTTCTTGGTAGTCTAATCAGCTTTTTGATTGTACAGTCTATCAGTTAAATTCCTAGATTATAACTGCATGACATACCCATAACAAGAGACTGCTGACAGAAGTGGAGTCAAAGGGTTAAATGCCGGGGCACACTACACAAAGATCTTCCTAAGGAAGATATTGAGAAGGCTTCGATTAAAGAAAATGGTTCCGGTTATAAAACAATGATGTGTGTAGTCTGTGACAATGATCAGAAATCAAATCTAGTCTAACTCCTCGCCAATTTATTTGTTCATTTGAGCCCGATTTGGGTCAATAGACTGACCAAACCAAAATATGATTTGCATTTTGTTACTTCCATTTTATTTTGTAAATTGCTGCCCTCAAGAGAGTATACCATATGTTTGAGTCCCCTTATATTCCACTTGTGGCATATCTAATCCCCTGCCTAAAGTAATATTGTAAATATTATAATATTATACAAAAGGTATGCCACATTTCCCTTCTCTATATGGGTAGAAGGGAGCAATACTGTAATAATAGTTTCTTGTGTTTTCTGTGGCATTCTCTCATCCAGGTACTTCCCTTCCTTTCGTCAAAGTTCCTACTACAGTAAGCACCAGATTGATATTCTTACAAGTGGGAAAGTTTTTCTCTCTGACATTCTGTACAATGAGACTGCTCTGTTTTACTTCATGGAGGTAAGAATGTCCCCCTCCTTATCATGCTGCACTGTAATGTGATGGTATTTATGTTTCATAATATGAAACAAATATAATATTTATATGTGGTCTTGTTGCAACGTGTGACATGTACTTTGCAATTTGTCTCACAATGTTGTTGTCAGCGTTGCAGGGAAATTCACCTCATGTGACATGGTCTTAGGTAGAGATGCACTTTAAACAAGATACTAATATTGAAATAATATGTTTTGTAACTGAGAACATTAATGGGGCAGTGTCATGAGATGCGCATGCGCTCACGTTTGGTAAAATCTTGAAAACATTCTCCCAGTGTTTTCAAGTTTTGAAATTCAAGATGGCATCTACAACAGCAATGGATCTGCCACTTGATCGCTCGCCACCGTTGTGGACACCATCTTGGATTTCAAACTTGAAAACATTGGGCGAATGTGTTCAAGATTCAACCAAATGCACATGCATGGACATCTCATGTAACTGCCCCTTTAACTGACCATCATCCATCCGGCTTTTAGTGGTATATTTTTTAAACATTCCAACACATACAGTACCCACTAAAGGTACTGCTTATTATTCTGGAACTTGTCAATAATAGTTTTATTGTGTTTTTTGGTTGTTTTTCAGTTTCTTGAACAAGAAGGGGTGCAGCACATGTTAGAGTTCTGGCTCACGGTGGAAAATTTTCAATCACATCTCCAGTCCAAGCTGGACTGTGGTGCATACAGCAGTGAAACAGCCCTGAGTGATGCAATGGTGATCTATGAGAAGTATGTTATGTCTCCCTGTATAGCTCATCAAAGACAAAGTTCTACATTTAGTAGACCTTGTGTTGTGCTCACTCCATAAAGCCAGTGTGGGTTCTATTATTATCCTTATTACATTAACTTTTCGCGATTTTAGGGAGTGCATATTTCGTGACACCTTTAGTTCGCGAATTTCGAAAAGTTCGCGATTTTATCCAAACTTTTGCGAATTAATATTGAAACATTCACTATTTATTATTCGTTTCAAATGAGTGAATCTGGAAAACAGACAATATTTTTCCTTTTTTCCCAACGAATGGATCCAATGAAACCTTCTGATTTGTGGCTTTATGTTTTTATTATTTTATTGCCTAATAAAGTTGTTTCTGTAATTATGGACAATAATCGAAGTCACTTAATTTTTGCGCCGGCAAAATTTCGCGAATTTTAGGTGTCGTGAGAACTTCATAAAGTGATTAGACCTTGTATTCTACTCATTCTATGCACGTGTTCATTTTGTGAATTCATAATGGCTACATAGAGTAGAACCTCCCTGAGCGACCACCTCTTTTAAGCGACCGATTGGTCACTCAGTCAAATTTCCATTAGTAAAACGTCTCCTAAGCGACCATCTCTCGTAGGAGATCACGACCACCATTGAGGCTCACCGTTTGAGTTTTTCTATTGTTCTTTTTTTACCTCCGGTAAGCGACCACTCTGCGCTCTCAAAGGGCAAGTTTCTGAGCAAGGACTAACTGCAGAAACCGGACCGGACAAAACACTAACATATGTATTATTACGTGCAATAGGACACAAGGTTGATTTCTTAGAACAAAAGTTGTTTTACACTCACTAAAACTGCATTATTTGACACTGGTTGTGGCTCACAGCTGAATCTAACTTAGGCCTCCCATGGTGAGAAATTTCCGTAAGCGACCACTTAAAGACGAGCGAAAGGTGGTCGCTTACGGGAGGTTCCACTGAATCTTGACAATTTGTGTGTGATTAGTCTGTGATTTAATTTGCGTTTTTGTTGTGCTGAGTTATGGCTTGGTCTATTCCGGCTTCTTGTAGATATTTCTCGATGCAAGCTCGCATGCCACTTGGGGTGGATGATGTGACGAGGATTGACATTGAAAACAGCATCTGTCGAGAAGGCGGGCCCCTTCCTGACTGTTTTGCTCTTCCCATGGAACACATCTTGTATCTGTTGGAGGAGGTATTACCTTTCACTTTAGATTGGGTTGTTTAAGCTACTAAATCCCGGTCAAAATTACTGCGACAACAAAAAAATGTTCACTCTCATTTCCCGTTTGATTTGGCAATCTTTCCTCAATCTTCCCTGATTTTTTTTTTTTTTTTTTTTTTTTTTTTGCTTAGATTTTCTTCCCCAACTTTCTGCGGGGCGAGGTTTACTTCAAGTACCTGACAGAACTGCTAAATTCCGTCAGCGAGCGCCCAGTGATGACGTCATCGAGTGGTGCTGGGGCTGCGAGAAAGGAGAGCCACGTCAACGAGAGCAGCAGGCTAGTGACGTCATATGGTTCCGACCTCGACCTGACTGAAGACCCGGATGCAATCTGGCACCGACCCAATGCAGGGTGAGACAACTGGGGGCAATTTATAAAAGCCTATATTTTAACATAACTTCAGAAACGTTTTCGCATGACTGTCGAATCTAATCGTGTGATTGCTTTGGTTTTGCGTTTGCTACGCTTTCCGATTGGTCCTAACAAGTTCAGCAGCATTCTTGGCCAATCAAGAGCAAACTAGCAAAACCTGGTTGCGACATTCTCACAAAAGAAAGCAAGTGGCGATGGCGTGTTCTCTCACTGCTCATTGGATAATAAAACCAATCGCAATGACTTGGTTTCGGTTTTGCTCGTACTCCTAATTGGTCGGACGTGTTTTTGCTCGCCTTATGTGCACAACGTCTTAAACAAAAAGCATTTAAAGTCGAACAACATTTGACTCAGCTCGATTGCGCTTGCTGTCCAGGACCCAGTTGTTCAAAGCCCGATTAAGCTAATCCAGGATTAACCAAATTCTTTCCTTTGTCCCTTTGGCCAACAAACTGCAAGATTTTGTTCAAAGACCAACTAAAAAGCTTCTTTTCAAAACATATCAAGTACACTAAATTCTGAGCGAAACCTTCACATTTTCAGGCTTAAAACTGAGAAAACGTTTGCTACTAATCCAGGATTAGCCTAATCGTCCTTTGAACAACCGGGCCCAGTGTCATAAGATTCATTTACCAATGTTATTCTTCTCTTTTCCACAGTCCATTATCACTTGGCAGAGTGAACGAGTTTGGCATCTTTGAACCCATTTTTGAGCCCGAACCAGACAGAGGCAACGGCACGTCTGCAGGTTTGTGTTTAACTCCCAAGCTCAAAGTACTAATTCTCCCAACCATAAAATAAGAAAATGTATGAGTGATGAAAAGAGAAATTATGTTTTAATCAGCCGTCATTTGAGCAAGGTATCAAATGCCAAATTCTCCATACTTTATGGTATACCTATGGTGGGAGACTGAAAAGAGAAAATTGAAGTTGATCATTCTAGGGAGTGAAGGGGTTAAGATTGCCGTATACTGCAGCCCACAAGCCGCAAAGTGTCACATGATCTAGCTTACACGTCCCGTTTGCTAAAAGTAGCAAATTCTGATATAACAGGAGTGTATAGTTGCTGCAGTATTTGACTTGCCTAAGAAATGCTTCCTGACTTGACGTGCGACTTCTTGCGGTTTGGGGTTTAAGGTTTGCGGGCTGAGGAAAACGGCAATTATAAACTCTCTAGTGTTTAGGAATTAACCGCAGACACGGTTAGGGTTAAGATTAGGATCAGTCTCACATCGAATCCAGCCTCCCGCATTGTACCCTGGGTTCCAGAGGTTTCTCGCCCTCGGAAAACCCGGGCTGCGCGGCCGCGTAGAGCTGGGGCCGAAATCCGCCCGTGATTTCGGCCCCAGCTCTACGCGGCCGCGCAGCCCGGGTTTTCCGAGAGCGAGAAACCTCTGGAACCCAGGGTACCCGCATTGGGAAAAGCATCCTAAACACACCCAGGCTATGACCTTCATATACGACATGTTTTAGGTCACGGTTGTCGTAATACTACAACTGCTCTCGCGTTGTAAGCGTGTCGTATAAACTCAACAACTCATGCAATTCAAAAGTAGCTGAGATATTACGTACGCGCTTGCGTCGATGAATGTGTAGGCTTGGCATCAATCAACAAGTGTTCATGTTAACCAAACGTTGAGCTCTTCGACGATTGTTTTTGTCGGTGGTGTGTGAGAAAGTTTCGTTTGTCGCTACACTTTGTCTTTATTGTTTTAGCTTCCAAACTCGGGAAAGCAATGCGGAAACTCGTGTCCGGTGGAGAAGACAAGGTAAACGTAAGGGCGCCTGTTCCCGGGGGGGGGGGGGGGGGGAGGGGGAGGGAGGGTATCCCATATATAAGTCATATAGGTATGTGCCGCCCCAAAGGGTATCATTTTCAGCATTTTAGTCTGAAATAGGGTATCTATTTTGAACCTTTGGTCTGGAATAGTGTAGAAGATTTTGATATTTCTTCTGAAATGGGGTCGAAAAATGCACATTTTGGTCTGAAATAGGGTCGAAAATTGCAAACTTTGGTCTGAAATAGGGTAAAGGTTTTCAGTTCCGGGCGGTACACTACCACCCAAAGTGGAGGGAGTAGAAATACTCTAAACCAATCAGCAACAAGTACCTACCTCATTGTCAAACACAGAGACCGTAAGGAAACACTTTAAACCAATCACAGAGGGCGTAAAAATACTCTAAACCAATCAGCAACAAGTACCTACCTCATTGTCAAACACAGAGACCGTAAGGAAACACTTTAAACCAATCACAGAGGGCGTAAAAATACTCTAAACCAATTAGCAACAAGTACATACCTCATTGGCGGAGAGAGCACAGCCTTGGGTTTGGTGTCACGGCGTGCTTTGCACAACTTGAACCAATCACAGAGCGGCAAACAGAAGACCACAATTACGTTCGACATGCATAAAGAAATGGAACACATAAAAATCGTTTCTGCCGTTTTGCAGGCGAAAGAAGAAATGGCGTGGAAAATCGCGAAAATGATCATAGAAGATGTGCAAACTCAACAACAGGGAGGCGAAAGCGGCGACGTACCATCAGACGACTGGTCAGCGGAATTGTGAGGTGCCCGGATGACAAGTTAGCGACAAAGACACTTCTACAGTGTCCGTAGTACAGTAAAGATAGAAAGCAATAACTGGCCTGATGAGATGCATGAGAGCCTCTGCAGAGAAGTCGAAGGTTTAGATGCGAGGAAGAGTGAGCCACGGCAGTTTTTGTGTGGCTCCTTTAGTTTGCTTCCACTTTTTCGGTTTTGTTGTTTCAAGGCGTTTTGACGTACTTCCAACGGATAAAGTACCTTAATGAGTTTGTCACGCATGGTGACAGGCGAATAGCAAGAGGATTTTTGTCGCAATTGACACTCGTGTTCCCTGTTATGTGAACTTAGGTCAGATCACAACACCAGAGATATTCCCCTGGGCCCGGTTTCTCAAAGCACGATTAGGCTAATCCCGGATTAGTTTTAAACTTTCTTGTCACGTATAAGCTTGAAAATGTGAAGGTTTTGTCTACAACGACTTCCTTGACAACGTTTTAAGCTGGAACAAGCTTTCTAATCCATCTTCGAACAAAACCCTCGAGTTTATTGGCAGGGAGGTCGAGATAAAGAATTCGTTAATCCTGGATTAGCTCGGTCACACTTACGTGCAGTAGCTAATAGTAGTTTTAACTTTCCGTATCTGTGAAGCAAATTGCCCACAGTCCAGTTAGTTTTGTTCCAGGATTATAATAGGCCACATATATATGTGCCGCCCCCAAAACTGGTATCGTTTCGAGCATTTCAGTCTGAAATAGGGTATCGATTTTGTAGATTTCCTATTTGGTCCAGGGTTTCCCTTTTTTGGGCACAGACCTGAAATAGGGCGAACATTTTCGTTTACAGGTCTGGGGGGGGGGGGAGGTTGGTTGGGATACAGGTCTTAACTCTTTCACTCCCAAGCTCAAACTTCAGATTCTCCCAACCTTATAAGAAGAAAATGTATGATTGATGTAGTGAGAATTGAAAGTTCAACCAGTTTTCATTTCAGCAAGGTATTAAAAGTCAAATTCTCCTTTCTGGATGACGTATTTCTGGTGAGAACTGAAGGAGAAAATTGAAGTTGATCACTCTTGGGGGTAAAAGGGTTAAATAGGGTGCGGGCTCTCACCGTAGATGCTTTGCGCGCCCATGTTCATATTTACATCCGGATCTCGACTTTCCTGAGGCGCCCACGTTATGACGGCTTGCCGTATTTAATAGACTTTCTGAGTTTGTGCTGATTTATTTTGCGGTAAAACGTAGAAAAACATCCGCCATTTTCGTATGATACGAAAATGGCCGCCGTCAGTCACTGAGCGCGCAAAGCATCTACGGTGAGAGGGTCTCGTTAACAGCTGTACACAAATGTGAAAATGCTGGACGCATTTAACAGAACAATATATCCTTGTATTCTATTGATTTAGTTAGACACACGAGCGGAAAGTGAGCAATAATCTATGACTAAGCTTTGGTTAAAGTCGTATGTCCTTAGACTTTTGTAAAACTTTAACTCTAACTTGCTTTTTAAACAAATCATATTTCTCCAGTCAAGTAAAAAGGCTGCTTTGAGCAGAAAAATAAGAATTAGGTAAAAGAATGTATTAATATAATACGCGCGCGAATCTCATCGATTAAAATCACAAATACTCCAATATGTACAGAGTATAGGGAAGAAGAATTCTGGAAAACTTTGGGGAAATCTCTGTTATATACCGTAGATATCGATGGAATACTATATGTTGCAACATGTGGCCTCTTCATCGCGCAGTACAACATTTCTAGTTTCCACAAGCAGATACTAAAAGGATTCTGAAGACACGGACAGGACAAGTTTGTGAAACCAAGGCAATCGTATGGAGCTCAACAAAAAGTGCAAAAAAAGGAGGGTCCTAACTTAACCTTTGGTCGCAGATTTCTCTTGCAGGTAAGGAAAAAAGCCTGATATGATAAACTGTCAGGAAGCTGTCACTGCCGTCGTGCTTCTTCACACGTTTCTCGTGTTCTTTAAAATTTCCGCGTGCTTTTGTAACTCAACATAGAGTACATAGAGGATATTACACGGCGGCGCGAAAGAAGATATGAATTGAAAATACAATCTATATCTTCAAGCCGCCGTGAAATTTTCTTTTTATTATATAGGCACGAGTGTTTTACAAGAAAATGTACAAACAACCGTGCAAAAGCGGGAAATGACGCCATCGATATCCTCACTAGTGAGGATATAGAAAATACGCCACTCAGGTCCCGGATGTAGTTTCGTATGGATTTTACGCACAGTATATTTTCCAGTAAAACACTTCTGTCTATATAAGCACTCTGACGCGTGCTCTGTTCCTCTATCTTCGCCTATCTAGGCGACCTAGTGCGTATTGTTATCGAGGTTCTAATGTTCCTAAGGGAGCCAAAAGTTGGTTCGAATTTGCGAGAATTTCGAATTATTGGGGGTAAAATTGCAGTGAAGCAACTAGAAGGAAGCGACTCTTGGTTAGAGTTTATCGGGATTCTACTGTATGTGCAATGATAATCTTTATTTGTGGGCCTTAGTTCTTTTTCTCTTCGAGTCACTGTTTATCAAGCTTTACACCTGTGTGTCGACTGAATGTCGGCGACCAGCATTTTTTAATTCACTGAAACCCTTATCATAAACTGCCACACAATGCAACGGCGAACACTATTGGTTTATTCATTACGGTAAACAAGAAATAATATCACGAAAGAGATATACTTGCGAAGTTCCTTGTGAATAATAAAAGGCTCACTACTCGGAGCTTACAGTTTCGTAAATAATAGTAACAACAGACGGTGAGAGAGTAAACTGACAAAGTCGTATAAAGCTTGTCACACGAACGTTCATCGTTCCCAGGCTGCTATGCGTTCATCCTGGGGCGAACACCTGCCATTGTCGTACATAGTTAGTTGGGTTTTACGATAATTGAACAAGTGGATGATACAAGTTACCATTACATTGTTGGCATAGTATTTTTGTATATTTGTTTAAAAAAATAGGAATCAATAATTCAGTTCGCCGCCATCTTGGATCTTCTGACGTTTAAAGGGACTGTGTCATGAGATGCGCATGCGCGCGCGTTTGGTCGAATCTTGAAAACATTCGCCTAATGTTTTCGAGTTTGAAATCCAAGATGGCGTCCACAACGGCGGCGAGCGATCGAGCGGCAGATCCGTCGCCGCCGTTATTGATCGTCCCTTTAACAATAGTCACAAAATCCAAGATGGCGACGCCTGCGAACTTTAAAAATCCCGTATTTCCGTCCAATATTTTTTATGAACTAAAGCAGTCTAGTTCTAAACAAAGTTATGATTATTGCCAACAATTTTTAATTGGCCTTTATATTCCAACACTGGAGACTTTCTTTTAGATACACGTACTTGCCGTTATGCTGCCGTTGGTTTACTTTATAAATAGTTTTTGCCGCTCGGCGTATGTAGCTATACAATACACATAGTAGTAACTATGTTATAATATACAAGCAAAACACTTGTGCTTCATCAGCGTAAGGTTGATTAGTTCCTTCAACTTACCTTTATCAAGCTGCATGTCCAGAGGTCCATTCTTAAAAAAGAATTCCTCGCACGTTATCAAATCTGTTATCATATTTTGCATGAGATCGAGTGCAGCCGCTGAGACCTGTCCCACAGTCGTATGAGAAATATCTCCGCACAGGGTGGGGGTGAGGACCTTGGCCAGATTGTCAGCGGGCATGTTGTTGATGGCGCTCTGCTCACTGACCCTAAAAACAACAACAATTTTATTATTTGAAATATAATGTACAGATAAACACTATCCCGCAGATTGCAGAAATTATGACCCATCAAATAATTCTTCTCGCGCGTGATTGGTGTAAGCGTGACACGTGACTGAATAACGTCCTCTGTTATGAGCGAATAACATACGAGTTGTTAAGAAGGTACTCAAATATTGTTATGAGGATTTTACAAAATAACTATGATACTACGCGCGTTCTGATTGGCTAAAAAAACCATGTTAGATGAGAGTATATTATACGCTGACGTGATACGTGATGTACATTATTTCTTAAGTAATTTATAAAAGAAATATATAACGCGTTCCCGTGTAATATAGCCTCGTCTAAACACGCGGAAATTTGGGAGAACACTCGAGTAGCGTAGGGAAACTACGAGGCCTATTTCTTAATTATCTATGTGGGGGAGCCGACACAGTACACCTTTTTGTCTCATGAGTTTACAAGCACGTTTTCACTTTCGGCCGTTATAAATTTACAGTTGTATCTACAGTCAGCACTGTTCACGTTATAACTTGCTATGAAATGGCTTCTCACCTTAGGAGCACATTAAACAAACTGGCGAGACAGTTGAGCTGTGCAGGGGGCAAGTTCCTCAGGAATCCTCTCATGGTGATACGCCTGTTGCAATCATCGGAGATACCTGTAGCAATTAACGGAGAACTGCATACAAAAATTTACCAATTTTTAAATGGATCTTCGAAGTGTGAATGATCGATTTTCCAAGTTATGTTTTACATGTTGCGCCTTCCGATTTGCGTGTCAGCGGATATTTCTGGAATTTATGACGTCAGATACGGGGAACGGATGTGAAAACGGGAAACGGAGGTGGAAACGGTTTAGTATTGCTAGTAAGTGGTGCACTTACTTGAGATGCGATAAAGATCTCTCCACTTGGACAACAGAGGTTTTTTCAGGCTTTTGATCATTATCTTCATCACACCAACTACCACATGTATGCATTCCGGTCCTGCCCTTCTCAGAGGAGAGCTGCCTGTAAATTGAACGGTCAGGACATTACACAAGTAAACGCTGATTGGGTCTTTCACATCGACTGCTCTCGTGGTACAGTCACACTAAAATGACGTCCAACTGTACTCCAGAAACTAAGAGAGCGGGTTGGATTTGTCACGGTGTTACGATTCCACCAATCAAGCGCAAACGGAAATATTTGATGGGTCATAATAGGGAATAACATTTAGAGTGCATAACTGCATCACGTGACTAATTGATGGAAATGGTCTGTTATGAAGAATACTTTCTCGGTGAAGATTTTATGAGTTCTGTTTGGAAGAATATGGCGCGATCATATAGTACAATCAAAGCAGCGTTGCCGCTGTAAGATCGGCTCTCTTTTTGATTATCAGTTTGTCAATTTTCATTTTTAAAAGCAGAACAGAAACAGAACTTCTTAATTTACAAAATACGCATCCGTTTCCGCAGGCTACATAATACTGTTTGAGAATAAAGCTAAACTCAGGCCTTGATGTCAAATTTTCAAAGTTGTAAATATTCCTGGCTCACCATTTCTTTGTTTCTTTCTGCGTACTCACCAGCGTAAATTTCCTCCAGCATTTTACGAATTTTTATGCTGTTTCCACTGATTCGGAGGATTCCTTTGAATTCCAATCCTTGAGACATAAAACAAACAAAGAGAGGCGGCGTGAACCTTTATTGCTTCTAGAGTTGTGTTTGTGTAGTTTATTTCTATTTCTGTCATTTTGTTTCAGTTTGTCCTGGTTTCCCTGGAAGTTTGTTTTTCCTTCTGTGTTCTCGGCTAATGGTTTTTATTCAATTTATGTTTACAGTCAAAACTCTCTGGGCGGACACTCTCGTAAGCGGACAGCTCGGAAACCCCGTTTGAACTCTCACTCAAACTCTGTATTTACCGCACATTCCTGTAAGCGGACACTCCCGTTAGCGGACTGGGCACTTTTGAGGGGTGAGATTTAGATTTTGTTTTTGTTTTTGTTTTTTTGTTTTTTTGTTTTTTTGTTTTTTTGTTTTGTTTTTGTTTTTTGTTTTTTGTTTTTGTTTTTAAGCTTCCTAAGAGGGCACTCTGGCGGAACAATGCCTTCTTTGTTTCCCACTTCAAGAACTTGCTGACAGAAAGTGCCATCCTCTATGCCCAAAATATCGCCTTGCTTGTTCTTGGTTAAGTGTAACCATCTACCTCTCCCTTTAACTGCAAGTATCCGCCTACAAGATTCATTCTCGTAAGTGGACAATTTCAGTTAGGGACACTTTTTTCGCTTCCCGAGGGTGTCCGCTTACGGGAGCTTTGACTGTATTTTGTTTCATTTTTTGTGCGTGTCGATCTTTGACTTTGTCTTTGCCAGTGTGTTTTCTTCATTCCTGGCCTTTCGTGTCCTATCATTTTATGTTGGTGGCATGAGCGAGTTGTGTTTCTCTATAAAGTTAGCTTGTTTTCACATCTGTGTCATGTTTTGCTACCTCGATTCTGATGTTCAGTTTCAGTTCAGTGTTTGCCATGTTTCTGTCGGCGTAATATTAATTACCGTGATTACAGATGAAATCTGCACATTCTTGAATGTTTCTGTACAGCTGAGGGTCTTTAAGCTGCAAAGTCACAGAAAATAAGGACTACTAAAAATGTAGATCTAAATAACTCTACACGTTGTCTCATCATCTAAACAATTTAATCTTTCAGCGAAGTTCGGATTATTTTAAATGTACATCTCTTGTTAGATCAATTCGTTTTCATCGAACGGCTTTGACATAGTAAAAACCTAGTCTTTAGTCTAGGGTCTTTAGTCTTTACGAGTTACAACTGAGCTCCACTAACTTTGCAATAAATACAGTAAAAAATAAAATACAGGATGGCGGTTCCATGCAATATGCGATTCATTTTCTTAACCTTTACAGTTTTCTGTTTATTGTGGTAATTTCCGTTTGAAAAAAACGACATGGTCTCCGCAAGCAATTGCAAAAGAGTTTAAGACGGCTATCTACTCACTTACCGGGCATGCCGGCATGGTCTCCTCCGGGTGGTATTCTTTCGAGCCGGGTTTATGCTACGAGAAAAATGGAGATGAAATAAAGATTTAGATCCAGAAATAAAGATTATAAACGATAAGACATGCCACCACAAGACAAGGAAACTCCTTTACACCGACTGACAACTCCAGATTTGATGACACAAGTTCATACAGTTTCGAGCATATTGTTTTCCTAGTAAAGAAAGATTCCAGATTCATTTTTTGAGGGTGCTGAGAACTAGTCAAGCTCAACCTTCAAACAAACCAGAGTTACAAAACAAAATTTTAGGCGACGTTTTGTCCTAAAGACATGTTTGTTCTTGATAATCTTACGTGTTTAGAACTCTTATGTCCCATTGTGAATCTTGTATGGATTGTTATCACCGGTTTTACGCTTTCAATGACTTCCGTAGTCTTTCAACCGCTGCAAATTACCGCGCGAACTAATTGAACATCCTTTGTTGCGTCATACGACAAGAAGAGCGCGCGTTGACAGCTATATACGGTAGCCTGCGCAACAGGCCCTTGTATTTAACCGCGCGGCTTGTTGTTTGCGCTCCCCGTAAAGAGAATCCGTAACGAAAAGCGCTTGTTGTGCAGGTTATTATATACGCCTAAACGCGTTACAAAATTTTGGTTTCAAAGACTCTCCAGAAAGTTTTTCGCACGAGATTGTACATATACAGTTGGAACGTTCCGACCATCTCAGACCCACCACGTCAGGCCCCTTGGGGGAATGGGGACCAGCCACCTCAGGCCCCTTGTGGACTGGGAACCAGCCACCTCAGACCCCGAACTTCTCAAATTTCGCATCTGTTTCCGATTAAATACCACAAGTTTCCAGTGTGAAAAGAAAAGTATTGATTCACAGAACGTTTTCACGCAGGGTAAAATTTTTCGTCTTAGTTATTTTTCTGGCGTCTTTAAAAATACGAACTGTTGCAGATTTGGACACATGCTCCTGAGTAACCTTGTTCCTTCTTAGTTTTCTTTCATTCTTGAAACAATTCAGAATGCTTAATGACGGAACATATTTCTATTACTTTGGATCAATCGGATGGATTTTCAGCGCTAATCGGTCCTTGTGATAGTATTCTTTGCCCTAAATTGGATTTCAAAGCCACGAAAAGGTGCAAAATGAAAGACCACTTCACCAAACGGCATTGGGATGACAGGATTTTGCAAGGTGGTAAGTTGCGTATGACACTGTAAATTACATGCACTTATCTCCCATAAAGCAGACACCTCCGAGGCGGATAACTCTGTCTCCGACGCCGGTGTTTTTATGGAATAAAAATCGTACAGTTCCAGTAGTATGGGGTTCCGTTTTAAGGCGCGGATGGTGAAACATAGCACCTTTTCTCTGTGGTAAGAACCTATAAAATATACTCGTTGCTGCAGTTCCCTTTTGTGGTATATGGCAAACAGCGCTTAGCATAAAGATCCATCTACAGTTGGAACGTTCACCAACCTCGGACCTCCAACCTCAGGCATTTGGGACTGGGTCCAACTACCAACCTCAGGCATCTGGGAGAATGGGGACTACCAACCTCAGCAGCGCACCTGGGGGAATGGGTCCAACTCCAACCTCAGGCACATCGCCAGACTTCCGGTGAATCGGAATTGGTGATTTTCGGTAGAACCACGCGCCGCCTCAAAGAAATATTGCCGTCTTTCGAATCGAAATTATGTAAACTCTTCAAGGAGAAAGTAGAGACATGGCTGTAAGTAGATGACTTATTACGTTTTTTATTGTTGTTTTTGGTTTAGTACGTTATTTAACTTTACAGACGGACGCAACACAATGTGAACACATTTCCATCACCATAGACAGCTTGGATGAGTTTTCGACCTTTATAAGTCGTTGTGATGATGGTGCCGAGGAAAAGCATTCCACAAGCGCAGCCATTGGCATTGCGCTTTTTGTGGTCGTATTTATCAGAGGAAGCGAGAATTTAACCCCCACCTCGCAACACATGCTTCAAGACCTGCAAGCAAGCAGCCCCGCCCTATACAAAGGCGAGCAACGGCAAGCGCGCCTACCTTAACGGCCAGTAACAGTGACCCGGCTCCGGACGGAGAAAGCCGTCGTGTTTCCAATCTGGTCTGTCCCAAATGCAGCAGGTTATATCCCAATAACCACGCTTTGCAGCGCCACGTTCGTGAACAGCACAAGCGGACGTTAGACAACGTAACTATCCACCCTGGGAGATACTTGAAGGGCATGTGTGTGCACTTTACGTCTGGGACTTTTATGGCTAGTAGAACGTTTTCAGGCCTAATGAATCCGATTCACTGCAGGCATACCACCCATGGGGCTTATGGCCCCGGCGAAACGACCTCGTGTGAGGTCGATGAGTGCCGAGATGCTATAATATTCGCTACAATTACGACACAATCACAGTTCATGTTATTGCTGATATTAAACGTATTTGTTGTTCGTATCGCTGTTTCCTGTTGCGTCACGTCCATTTTGTGCCTGACGTTGTGGTCGTACTTAGTCTCCTGGGGAATGTGCCTGAGGTTGGTGGTCCCCAGTCCCCAAGGTGCCTGAGGTTGAACTCATTCCCCTACAACACGATCTCGAGGCGAGAATAATGATTATCATAAATTCTTATTTGATCTGGAAATAATGATTATGATTGTTCCCAGGGCAGGTCATGCGATGCTTGTCCCCAGGGCCATCTGCTTCATCAAAATGGCCGCCTCTCGTGGCATGCAAGCGTTCTCGAGATTTATCAACCGACGCTGTTGCTGAATGCTACAACCTTATCGAGAGTAGAAAAGAGGTCCAGGAAAGAATCTCATAACAGATGCGACGATGATGCTAGCGCAACTCCTTCGGGTAAGGCGGCCAAACGACTTCCAAAATGCTCGTTTGTAGCAGTAGGCCACTGCGTCATGTAGGCTGGATATCTCTTGAGAACGCTTTCCTTTCACGTTCGATGTGCGACGAGAGGCGGCCATACATCTTGGTGATGCTGATACAAACCTGGCGTGCATGGAATTGCAGGATATGGTTTGTGTAATTTGAATATTGCTTCTTGTGTACGCTGAGCTGTGAGTATGTGGTATTTTACGGCTTGTTAAAACATTATTTAGAAAATATTTAGCATTACAGTAAACACCCGCTTATAAGAACCTACATTTCATACAAGTCAGCCTAAATAGGTTCTTATATATCGGGTGTTTAGTGGGAATTAAATCAGGCTGTTTCGGTTCTTAAGTCGGTTCTCATTAAATCAGGGTTGAAACTGTTTGCTACTCTTCAGAATAGTACAAATCCTTTACTATAATAATATAATTATATTGTAATACCATGTTTGCAGCAAACAATGAGGATTATATTTCACTTAAGCCATCATAGTAATATTAATGTGTAGGGTATAGTTTTCAGGATCCTCCAGCTGGCTCAAACAATTAGGTATACAATTTTGCATTTCCATGTCTTAAACAGGTTAACTTCCATGGTCAACTAACTTGAACTCCTACTTCAGCTTGAACTCTTGCCCTGCGCAACAAGAATTGTAATTACATTGAATGATTTGTAAACAACATTTTCACATGACGCTGATCTTGCATTCATCACTTTGTCTGTAGTACAGCATTTGACTAGATGAATTTGTTACAAGGAGTTTGTACCTGATGTATATTACCGTGTAAATGCAGACGAATCTGTTGCCTAAGGAAAAGTACATGGAATATATCATTTTGCATTAGTGTCTTAAGTAGGGTGCAATTTTTGGTTCAGTCTTGAACAGGATCACAAATTAGACAGGGTAAAATACATATATATTTTTGTTTCTTACCCAATTTACCATTGAGTACCCTCTCCCCCAGGCAAATGGTATCTTTTCAACTCTTTAGGCTGGTTTACACATGACATAAGCATAAGCACAAGCGCAAACATATAAGCATGAGCATAAACAACAGGAGAGCTACAGTGGGACATAAGCATAACTGGGTAAGAAAATATTTTATGTTAATATGTTGCACTGTAACTTTTTTGTCATTTATGCTTATGCTTACACTTATGCTTATGTTTTTGTTGTACATGTAAACTAGTCCTATGAGCTCACAAATAGCTACATGTTGCTGTTTACATCAGATGCTACTTTTATATTTTATTGAAGTATTACCCATATTTTTCTCTTTTCTGAAGATCTTTTGGATGAAGCTTTGGAGTCCTGTGTTGACATGAGTGGCAATGACAAATAAAACATTGTTCCTGGGATTCAAGAATGTCAGCATTGTCAAATAACTGGGACAACTGCCAAGAGGAATATTGTTTCCAAACATGATTAAAATGAAATGAGAAGAAAGAACTTATCTGAACTCTGTAAGAATTTTAGGCTTTTGTGCAAAATAGGACTGCACTTTATTTGTTTGTACGTTGACTCAGTATGAAAGGAAAATCTAGACTTGCCTTGTATTTCAAGTGGGTGCTGTTATGCCTGACTCACAAAAAGGTCAAATTGAGGTTTAAGTTTTCATAGTTTTCCACATTTGTTTATACAAGGCTGGCACCGAATTTAAATTAAAAGAACGGCATAACAGAATGATTACCTTATTCCATATGGTGATAGGAGTATTCTATCCTATCCTTAAATGCTAAGATTTTGTATTGGTTTTGACTTTGTTTTAAATACATTCATGTTTCTGATCCTGTGTTCCATTAATTGTGTTTGATTTGAGCCATTTCTGGATGACTTTCGAAAACCAAAATAAAGCAATTATGCATAAGAAACACTTTCAGCCAACCGAAAGCCAAGGAAATCGCGTTTAGTTTTACTCTAAAGAAGAAATCAGTCAACAGTGGGCGGACAACTGCAAAACATCGCCACTTGCTTTCTTGCATGAAAATATCGCAATCGGGTTTTTCTATTTCCATTTAAAAGAAAGGGTTTAGTCATGCAGTGCCGAGGTACTGTAACAGATCTTTATCGCGGTAATGATAGCTTATGTAAAACTTGGACAAAGATGAAATTATGACACAGCTGGAAAGAGCATATTTACTCAATTCAGACTCGTAAACTAAAATGTCGCAAAGCACCACTAAAGTTTCAAGCTGCAGTTTCTAGTTTCTAGTTAGTTTTATTTGTCGGAAAAACGAAGAAAGCCCAAATGTTTCTAGCTGCGCGCAAAGTGCGGATCAAAAGTTTGTCAAAGATCGAAAAATGGATAACAGATATTAAGCGCATGTTACTAGAGAGTATAAGCTCCTTGGTGTGCGTGGATCGCACACCTCCGAGGCAAAAAAAATTACTACACAGTGCACTGCGCAGGGTGTAAATTTCCCAAATGAAACAAAATGCTATAAAATGAAACTAGTATCAAAGTGAGTTTAACAAATGAAAGAAACGATCTTATCGAAAAGGAGAAAGAATATATAAAATGGGCGCCGCGGTTTTGATACGAAAACTTTACCTACCCCAAATCCGAAATTTTCGTGTAAATTATTGTGGGCGCGGCATGCGCTTACAAATGTATCTAGAGGGTGATACATGTCGCACAGCTCGACCAAAAGTTTTTTTTATAGTTGTTTGCTGTGTATGCCACTATAATTTCAAAGGATGAGAAATTCGAGTGGAATGGTGGCTCACCTTTTTTTTTTTTCATTTATAGATCGATCAAAAACAGGTTTTTCACCGCTTTGCCGAAGATGCATGCGCTAATACAGCATTGGTGAAAGTCAAAGGACAAGCGACAGAGATATTTGTTAAATTCGAGTGTAATGATGCTGGAGTTGATCAAAATTTGCGTTTCTTGGAGTACGGCTAGGTCACAGCCACGACAATTTTTCCCCAACCCCCACACCCTCACAAACCAAATATGACGGCATCATTAACCCTTGTTCAAGTCGTGCTAGGAAGAGTTTAGACAATCCTGAAACGATTTACGGTATGTACATTTCTCATACAATATACTTCAGGCAAATATAGCGTTTGTGACTACCTGATTATGTAGTCGCATAAATTGTTGGTATTTCCTTTCAGTGGGGTAGGGTGAGGACTGACGGTGCAAACTTGTCGATTTTTGCTCGAAAAAGGGATGAAATGCCTTTTCTTCAGACGCTACAGTGTACAAAACACGGAAAGAACCGCATAGTGCGTAGAAAATGGATTTGAGCGTTGTATGCGAAATAGTCGTTTTTTTGCAATGAACCGGGTGAGACTCGTTGAGTTTAGACGCTACAGTGCAGGAAATATAGACAAATGCGCATAAAAATGAAAAAGAAGGCGATGAAGCAGCAGTTATAGAAAATAATCACGTTTCTTGCTTTGAACCAGATGAAACTTTCTGCTATTACATACTACACTGACCGAAACACGGGCAAAATCGCATAAAACGCTGAAATGATGAATTAGAGTCTAAATTTGAAATGCTTATGGATGTGTAGGGGTTTCCTACTCTCCGTCCCTCTGGCACAGTTTACAGCCACCGGGTATGTGCTTTACTATAATAAACAGTCAGAAAACTGCAGCTTTTGTAAATCTTATTGCTTTAAAGCTGTTGATATCACCAAAGAAATAAGGAATTATTTTGACTACTTCTTGCAAATAGTAGGTTGACCAGCCGGCGACATATACGTGGCTAGGGGATGTCGGTGTAATATTGTCAAGCAAGGCGTGACCTTTTTAAACGCAAAATTCTTCAAGAACAATCTTGCTCTAAAGACATCAAGAGCGATCACACCTTTGAGTTCCTCGTGAGCATTTATTAAGCATTAATTGTACTGGAGTTATCAGGTTCAAGATTTCCGAGGGCTTGACTTTTGAGTATGGGTACAGTTTATCAATTCATTGCCGGCAACCGATGCCGGATTACCGGCTTACGACTGATTGAAGGAAATTGGCCCAAAACAAGTAGCGCGCCACCTCCGAGCTTATGATGGTGAGAATCCAATAAAACTAAGTCACTAAAACCAAGGCTATAGCAAACAAATCTGACTTATCCCCTCAAATATATATCAACCAAATGCCACTTGCGAGGTTGCAAAAAATATAACAAAACTGCGCAAGGTGTCAAGCAATGTGCTTTGGGATGTGGGGATCTTCAATTCTTACTGACACAGTGAAGCATCTACCTTAACATCCACAGAACCTTCCAGCATATTTGCGGCTCCTGTTGCGGACAAAAAGCGGATTTGAAGGTTGCTACGCGCGTAATATTAGACAACATTCTCCAACCTTTGCACCATAAGGTACTCCCAAGAAGCTGATAGAGCTATTTTCCACGGGCATGAAACATTGAAACAGCCGCTGGAAACAGCAAGGTGGCAATGAAGCTACAGGCCTACCTGACTGATAACTATTGGAAAAAGCCAGGGTGATTGTGAACAAGTTGAACTAGTCGGCAAGTGGTCGGTAACGTGGTCAGTAACGTGGTCGGTATGTGGCTGGTAAGATTTAGTGGTCGGTAAGTGGTCGGTAGCGTTTTTCATTTCGGATAACGTTTATTTGAAGCGCTAAATGAATCATTCACTTTTATTAACGTGGTGGCTCTTAAGAGAGCCGTGAGTGGCAGGCCATTAGTAGCCCGCGGCGATGTCTTGGATGATTGCAAGGAGCCAGTCGGCTTGGCTAAATTGTCGCTTCACCATTCAGAACATCTGTTCTTTTGGATTTTACAATTGGATCTTGGTTCTTTTGGATCCTCCCACTTGTGACCTACAAAGAGATCCCACAACCTTTTTTTGGTAAACATACGCAGTGTTCAGGCAGTAAACTGTTTGCAAAAAGCATCGGCATGACAGCACCCACTTGGAATACAAGGCAAATCTAGTTTTTTTCTCCCACACTGAGTCAGTGTACAAACAAATAAAGTAGTCCTATTTTGCACCAAAGCCTGAAATTCTTACAGGGTTCAGATAAGTTCGTCATTCTCATTTATACACCAAGTAGCCATAAGTATTAGCCATCAGTCCAAATTTCCTGATTTTGCAAGGCAACCAAAAATTGCACCATATTCAAGACACTATTGCAAAATGCTTTATTCCACGTAATTTTCCTTAGGCAACATAGCCGTCTGCATTTACGCGGCAATACACATCAGGTACAAAACTCCTTGTAACAAATACGTCTTGTCAAATGCTATCATATAGACAAAGTGATGGCAAGATAAACATTATGTGAAAAGGTTGATTACAAATCATTTAATGTAATCGCAATTCTTGTTGCGCAGAGCAAGAGTTCAAGCCAAAGCAGGAGTTTAAGTTAGTTGAGTGTGGGAGTTAAGTTCCCTGTTTAAGACACGAAAATGTAAAATCATATACCATGTTTAAGCCAGCTGGAGGACCCTGAAAACTATACCCTATCCAGCAGAACGTCCCTATAGGAAATATAGGGGATAACTCTACCTCCCACCCCCAGCCAGTTGCCAAGTTTTACTGACAAGCCCTGTCAATAAATAAAGATAAACTAAATAATTTAGTTTATTTTTATTTAGTTATCTTTATTTAGCAAATACAATAATCATTCTATTTAATATATGTATGTGAGACTATTTTGTTGACACATGTCATTCTACATGCCAAGGTTTCCTTTCTCTGTTGCTTGCAGCATATTGGGTTGGCTTTTGCGATCAATATCAAGGTCTTCTCAACCTGTGTAGTAAATCTACAGTAACAAATGATACTACTGTAGCTCTACATGTACCAGTGTTGGCACTAGATGCTTCATGGACACATTAATATCACTATGATGGCTCAAGTGAAATATAATCCTCATTGTTTGCTGCAAGCATGGTATTATAATATAATCATATTATTATAGTTGTAGCATAGCCCAGAAATTAATATAAACACATTATAGCATTAATCTGTTCAGTAAAATGATATGCACCAACTGATTGTGAAATAAGTCTGTAATGGTACCAAATAGAGTCAATATATGAGTTGAGATGTTGCAATAAAGTCAGTTGTAAGAGTAACCTCTGCGTGTTGAGATCGTTCTCGCACTACGAACCAAAGTTCTACGCTAGCTCAACCCCTTCACCAACAACGAACCAGGTAAATGCTACATAGTAATGGATTTGTACTATTCTGAAGAGTAGCAAACAGTTTCAACCCTGATTTAATAAGAACCTACTTAAGAACCGAAACAGCCTGATTATAAGCGGTGTTTACTGTAATGCTAAATATTTTCTAAATAATGTTTTAACAAGCCGTATATACCACACACTCACAGCTCAGCGTACACAAGAAGCAATATTCAAACTACACAAACCATATCCTGCAATTCCATGCACGCCAGGTTTGTATCAGCATCACCAAGATGTATGGCCGCCTCTCGTCGCACATCGAACGTGAAAGGCAAGCGTTCTCAAGAGATATCCAGCCTACATGACGCAGTGGCCTACTGCTACAAACGAGCATTTTGGAAGTCGTTTGGCCGCCTTACCCGAAGGAGTTGCGCTAGCATCATCGTCGCATCTGTTATGAGATTCTTTCCTGGACCTCTTTTCTACTCTCGATAAGGTTGTAGCATTCAGCAACAGCGTCGGTTGATAAATCTCGAGAACGCTTGCATGCCACGAGAGGCGGCCATTTTGATGAAGCAGATGGCCCTGGGGACAAGCATCGCATGATCTGCCCTGGGAACAATCATAATCATTATTTCCAGATCAAATAAGAATTTATGATAATCATTATTCTCGCCTCGAGATCGTGTTGTCCCCTACGACTTGTCCCCTAGGTGCCTCAGTTGGTAGTCCCCATTCTCCCAGAGCCTGAGGTTGGTAGTTGGACCCAGTCCCAAATGCCTGAGGTTGGAGATCTGAGGTTGGTGGTGCCTGACGTTGGAGGTCTGAGGTTGGGTGAACGTTCCAAACCGTTCTCTAAAGATCCGCTATTTTGCAAATTTGTTCATGTTATCCGTCTATTAATCTCTTATAGTCTCGATAAAGGTTAGCGAGTCCCACTTGGAAAAGAAATCATTGCAGCGTTACAATTTAACGTACATACCCTATCTCCCGATCGATCTTCGTTCACTGGCTGTACACAGTTTAGAATACATATTGTCTGCTAGAAAAATATACAAACAACCAGAGTAGTACTCTATCTTGATCTTTAATCTGTTTTCAGCATAGTAACAAGATTAAAAGAAAGGTAAAAAAAAAACAACAAGCTACAGACATCCATGCGCGCATACGACCTTAAATTGTTCTTCAAGACAACGGAAGCTTGTGGTATTTAACCGTACCCTGGGTTCCAGAGGTTTCTCGCTCTCGGAAATCCGGGCTGCGCGGCCCCGTAGAGCTGGGGCCGAAATCACGGGCGGCGGGGGGCTGGGGGCGAGGCGAAGCCGAGGCGAGAAACCTCTGGTAACAAACGTCGTTGATCTCACTTCCATGTCACGATGATTGACAGTTATTTTAATTGGATAATAAAAAAACCGGTTTCCGCTCACGTGGTTGATACTTGTCAAAATTGTGTTTCGTTCGTGGCGAAATGCAAAACCAATGACAGCGAACTGCATAAAAAAACTCCTACGAAAGTCATCAAACCGGACGATTTCTGTCGAGTGTGCAGATGTGATCCAGCTGTACTTGGCAGGGGAAAATGTAACTTATTCAGCGGGAAAAAATCCCTGGACGAAAAGTTAGCGGACCGACTGTCCAAGGTGTTGGACATGCCAGTGACAAAAGCAGACCTAGTCCTACTTCTAAGGGTTTGTGAACGATTCTCGCTGCAGCACCGCCTGTCAGATTACAGAAAAATAAGACATCTGACTAAATCATTCAAGACTCAAGTTCCTGCTCTGAGCGAATACGGTAGCCGAAACTGGCGACAGAAGCGTAGTAAAACAATACTTCGAGGGAAAATGATCAGCATACAGATTTTAATACATTCTTGAAGTGATCGAGTTACAAGCTATACGGGATAGAATATATTTGCCACGGTGATTGTTCGATTTCCACTGACTAACCTTTGTTGCTTGTCCTTTCTAAATAAGTATCTGAGTTTAACACAAAACGGCGTCTGAAGCTCCCGATTTGCTTTCAAGCGCTGGTTCCTTTGCGGAGCCGTTTCTCCGTCCACTGCATCTCCTGATAAACAAGCCGATGATATGCCGTGCGACTCGAGTTCCTTCGTGTGAGAAGTAATCAGGGAAACAAGTGGGCAAATAACCAGCAATATGGGACTTTCAGGATATATAAAACCGCGTGCAGCGAAAATGTCGACAGATGTCAGGAATCACTTGGAAGGTGAGAGACTTTCCAAAGCCGGTAGGAAGCACTGCGAATACATCCTTCCTCAAAATGTACTGTAGAACTGCGTCTCGCTGCTGGGGTTTTAAACATTCGATTTCGGGAAACTTCGAGTGAATCGTTTCAACGATTGCTAAACTCGCTTCGAGAAACAACACTTCTTCGACGGACACTTTGGTTTTGCTTCAAAACCGGTTTTACCAACTCATCAGATTAGACCAATCACTGACTTCGTGAGAAAACAATCTTGGTTGAGCCAATGAGAGTGCCAGGGTCAGATTTTGACTCGGGAGCTTTAAAACGCCTTGTGATTGGAGCGGCACTTTCAAAGACAACGACGTTTGTTACCAGAGGTTTCTCGCCTCGGCTTCGCCTCGCCCCCAGCCCCCCGCCGCCCGTGATTTCGGCCCCAGCTCTACGGGGCCGCGCAGCCCGGATTTCCGAGAGCGAGAAACCTCTGGAACCCAGGGTATATTTAACCGTAGACAGTTGCGAAATTTGAGAAGTTCGGGGTCTGAGGTGGCTGGTCCCCATTCCCCCAAGGGGCCTGAGGTGGTTGGTCCCCATTCTCCAAGGGGCCTGAGGTGGTTGGTCCCCATTCTCCCGAGGGGTCTGAGGTGGTTGGTCCCCAATCCCCCGAGGGGTCTGAGGTGGTTGGTCCCCAATCCCCCGAGGGGTCTGAGGTGGTTGGTCCCCAATCCCCCGAGGGGTCTGAGGTGGCTGGTCCCCATTCCCCCTGGGGCCTGAGGTGGTTGGTCCCCAATCCCCCGAGGGGTCTGAGGTGGTTGGTCCCCAATCCCCCGAGGGGTCTGAGGTGGCTGGTCCCCATTCCCCCCTGGGGCCTGAGGTGGTTGGTCCCCAATCCCCCGGGGGTCTGAGGTGGCTGGTCCCCATTCCCCCAAGGGGCCTGAGGTGGTTGGTCCCCAATCCCCCGAGGGGCCTGAGGTGGTTGGTCCCCAATCCCCCGAGGGGTCTGAGGTGGTTGGTCCCCAATCCCCCGAGGGGTGGTGGGTCTGAGATTGTTGGGGCCTGAGGTGGTGGATCTGAGGTGGTCGGAACGTTCCAAACCGTTCTCAGATTCTCAGAAAAGATTGCATTCAATCACGATAAATCGTCCCTAAAAAAGCGACCAGTGAATTAATGAGTGATGGAATAACTTTATTAATTGGACAACATAACAAACCGTACAGTGTAAGCTGCCCTGGAGATTACATAGTTATATATGGGGTACAGTAGGCGGGAACACAGGAGCAGAAGGGGCGGGAAGGCGGGAGAATACAAGGCGGGAAGTGGGATTTCTTAGAGGCGGGATACGGGATGTCCGTGCAAAAACTTTCTGCAAAAAAATGTAACTTCCGGTAAAATGGCAAAGTCGCTTTAAAGTAAAGCCTTTCGATCACCTCTTGCTCTTTCCTCAAAGCAAACCAGAGGGATTATTGATTCATTCATACTTTAGGGCCCGCCAGTTTAGGGTGAAACTTTAACCCACCACAAGTTCAAACAATCACTAACTCGAGCTAACCAAAAGAATATAAAGGTAAGAAAGGCAATCCCACGTATCAGTCTAGTTCCAAGGTCCAAGGTCCAAGGTCCAAGGTCCAAGGTCCAAGGTCCAAGGTCCAAGGTAATTCCTCCCAAATGTATGAAGGTACCCAGTCTCCCGTGGATATATTACCTCGCGCGTAACAGCGAGAAACGCGAGAACGCGTTTGGTCACTCGAAACGTTTATCCTCCACGACACATCCACGCAGCGTGTTTCGAGTGACCAAACGCGTATATTGCTGTTACGCGCGAGGTAATATCCGCGATCGACTGGGTACCTTCTAACTCCTCGAATAAACGCCCCCCTCAAATAAGTGCCCCTCCTCTCAGCCAAAATTTAAAAAAGCGTCCGGATTCGAAAATTATGGTATTTCATTAGCCATATTCAGATTGTCAAGAACACAATCTTCCGTTTTCGAGTTGAACTGGGCACTTCCTTAACCGGAAGTGTTGACAACGGAAGCTGCGGTCTGTCTACTTGGACTTAGTCTCCCTGCACAGTCCTGACTGGTGCAAATGAAAAATGGCGGCGGCCTGGTCAACGTGAGGTAAGTGCATTTGCTTCAAATTATTCTTTGGTAATTAGCAAGAAGGGAAACACAAAAATGGACTTTTCACTCTGAAACAACAGAAACTCTTTGTGGTGTCATACTTTTATATAAAATACTTGATTATTTACAGGAATTTATTAGACAGAAATAGAGCCATCTATTCTAGAATGTATATTACATGGAAAAAATTAAGTGAAGTAAGATCGGAGCTAGTATACTGGCAATAAAAAAAACATGACAGTTGATGAGAGTCGGGTTCTTAGCTTAAGACCTATAGTGCTATTGTCCAGTTCTATCTGTTCTACTAGTGCTAAAGAGGCTCGTGGAATTTGGACTTGCAGAAAAATTTGATCATACAAAAAGTCACATGCATGTACACTCAGGACAGATATCTTTGAGTTGCAGTGAAGCAGATTTGGCTACGAATCCCAAGGAAGTTTTCATTGGCAACCAGGGGAATCTGTTGATTATGTGGCTGTCTCTTGGCCAGGGAAGCCTGGATGCACTGCGAGTCTTGTGCTCAGCTAAAGTCGTGGAAACTGCAGGAGAAGAAGTTTGTTACTGATCAGGCTTTGTGTTTAGCTGGGTTAGACAGTGAAAATGCACAGGCTTTGGAGAACTGTCAGGTACATGTAAGGCTAATGTTGTGTTTTAAGAAAATAGCCAATGTGTGTTCATTGGGAATTGGCAAACCAAAATTTATTCAAAATATGTATATTTGCATGTTAGATACAATACATCATAATGTTAGTGCATTTTAGACTTCTGGTTTATACCTGTATTTCACTGTACAGGATGCCATTAGACAATATATTAAGTGTGGGAAATATTGATGGTAATCTTGTGATTATATTATATTGTAAGGTTTTCAAAATTGGATTTAATAATGTGAAATGTATAAATATATGTTGTATAAATATATATAAAAGTCTCAACGTAATACTAGCTCTTAAGAGAACTAGGTTGACTGCGTCGGCATGGCAGAAGACAATCTGGTGTACCAACTAAGTGTTGATGAGGGTAATGGAACACCGTCAAAGAGACAATAGCTGACGTTTCGAGTGCTAGCCCTTCGCTAGCCCTTTGTCAGAGCGAATTCGCCCTGACGAAGGGCTAGCACTCGAAATGTCAGCTATTGTCTCTTTGATGGCGTTCCATTACCCTCATCAACAGGTAGTTGATACACCAGTTTATATAAGTCTGTCTGTTTGAAAGTAGAGAAGAAACCTACTGTACAATGAACAGTGCTGTATAACAAGAATGGACTAAATATACAGATTGTCTAATTTTTTCACCAGCTTACCTTCTTCAAGCACCATGTCCTCATCCAGAGGTCCATTCTTAAAAAAGAATTCTCCGTGTGTTATCAGATCTTTGATTGCTTTCTGCAGGAGACCGAGTGTGTGCACTGCAGTCAAGTCTGACAAGCCTCCACAGAGGGTGGGGGTCAGGACCTTGGCCAGGTTGTCAGTGGTCATGCTGTTATTGGTGCTCTGCTCATTGATCCTAAAAGAGAAACGTATGAGTTTGTAAAGAAGGAAAAGCACTCAATAAATGCAATGGAGAGGATTTATGAATGTAAGTAAAGTTGTACTGTATGTATGTAATGCATACTATAGTATGTAGGTATGTATGGTATGTATGTAAAGTATTTATGTATGTCATTATGTAGACATACAGTATATAAATAGTATGAATATGAAGCATTACATGGCCTGTCAGATTGGTCAAAGATTCGGGGTCAAGTTTTTACATCACTGGAAATTCTGTATATGCTTTATATACACCACAGCTTAAGAGCCAACATTGACCATCTGATTACATCTGGTCTTTTGCATGTCTCTATTTTATGTCTGTGCAATTATGTCTATTTGTGCCCATTATAGATTTGTCATTGTGTCTACCATTATTAGTGCTATCTATGTGTTATCATTTTCCATTTAGAAATGACTTCTTACTTTAGGAGCAGATCAAACACACTGGAGAGACAGTTGAACTGTTCTTTGGGCATGTTGTCCAGGAATTCTCTCAGAGTGGAAAGTCTGTTGTAAACACCATGCATACCTGAAGAACGATTAAAACTACTTTAGTGCAATCCAGAGGTTTGACAACCAGAAAGTAAAATAGGTAAAATAATCTGGCTACTTGGCAGTTCAACCGATAATGCTTTGTGTAAAGGAGTTATCCTCTCAATCACAGTTTTCAGAGCCCTTGAAAATCAAAAGGATTTGACAGTCCATTTCAGTTAGACTTTTATTTGGCAATATTGACATTCATGTTACTGTTTTGTCATTAATTTACCTCATTTCTTTTTTCACATTTTCAGATGCAAAACAAAGTTGGAATGGCAATAGATTTGCACTAATCCAGTATTATCAAAATTTCCTGTCCCATCATGCAATGCAAGATGGTTAGGTTCAGCACTTATGGTCATACTCTATGTGATCTCCAGTGGAGTTTACTTACAAAATGGTTTTCTGGTCATGTGGGTAATGAAGTACTTACTTGAGATGCGCAAGAGATGTCTCCAGTTGGACAATAAAGGTTTGTCCAGGCTTTTGATCAGTGACTTCATCGCACCAACCACCACATGAATGTGTTCAGGTCCTGCTTTTGTCAGAGGAGAGCTGCCTGTAAATTCAGTGACCGGGACATTACACAAGTGAACGCTGACTGGGGCTCAGTTACATACAACAATTACTTGGTCATGTGGTAGATTCACCGTCAGAGGACATTCAATCATATGATGACTAAGCCAATCCCATGACAAAGGACAGTAATTATCTCAAAAGTTATATTTTTAGATTTTCTGCCTGCTAATGATAATGTGATTGGTTATAAATATTGTTATTTTGATTACTGATTGGTTTTCTTGTCATCTTCTGTGATGAAAGGTAGAACATATTACTATCATGTTGCTCTTCCCTATAAGCCGTTTAAGTATCTTTAAGCACAAAGCTGTACAATACCTTGATGTTGAATTTTCACAGCAACTATTCTACTGAAATAGTTCCCATTTTTCTTGACACTCACCTCTGCAGAAATCCTCATGCATTTCAATGATTCTTCTTTTATTTCCACTGATTCTGAGGATTCCTGTTAAATCCAGTCCTGTAGGCACAAACATACCGAAAAATCAAACTTTGCTGCTCATTCTTTATCTGTTTTCATCCTTTGTTGTTGTTGTTCTGTCAGTTTGTCCTGGTATCTAACCTTGTCACTTGTCTCTATGTTTGCCTTAGTCTCTGTCCATATGTCATTGTCTCAGTGTCAGTGTCTGTACGGGATTGGTGTCAGTCCTTGTTTGAATTGGTCCTTTACTCTGTTATTTGTGTTTGTCTGTTGAGTGCTGCTGTTCGTAATTTTGTTTTTGTTTATTTGAATGTGTTTGTGTGTTTCATTTTGCCTGTGTGTACCAAGCCTCGTGTCTCTGTCTCTGTCAGTTTACTGTTTGTCATTAACTAGGTTTGTGTTTTTCTTTGTTATGTTTATGTTTTGGTAAGAACGTCACGTTTGCCTCGGTTCTGATGTTCCTGTTTTTGTAGCTAAATTCTGTCTGCATGATACGACTTACCGTGACAACAGATGAACTCTGCACATTCTTGAATGTAACCGTACAACTGAGAGTCGCAAAACTGCAACATATTAAGAAAAAAGAGAATACTTTAAAATTAGTGGTTACCTAGACTATCTAAAGAGCTCCGACACTGCGTTAGAAAATATAAGGTTTCGATCGTTTTAGCGGAGCTTCTCCGTTGAAACCTGGCTAACTTAGTTGTAGTGAAAGCAAAGTTTATTACGGCTTTACAAACTCTACCAACTTGCAGTAAATAGATTATAATTCTAAAAGGTGGTAGTTGTGGTTTCATATTTCTACTTCTATCTTGAAAAACTACGACGGTTGCATGCAAGCGAGTCAAGTGAGGGTTTCCTTCCTCATAGTCGTAGTAGTTCTGGTGTGTAATTCTCTTTTTCCAGTAACTACTTGTCAAGATCTTAAGCTATGCCGACTCAATTTCGGCGAATAGCTTTTCTTTCAGTCGTAATGGAAATAAATATAATCACACACTAGCTCGGCGGGCCGTAAACAATTTGATGTACGTGTTGCACTCAAGGATTTACAGGCCTTCTAGAGATGTCTGCACTTACCAAACTCGCTAGATTTTCCTTCGTGACTTCCTTCGATTTACGCTGCAATTAGAAACAGAAAATGAAGGAAAGATTTAGATCCAGGAACGTCGGAAGGTTGAAACCTCGATAAGACATGTTGACAGTTTCAATAGGACAAGACAAGGGAACTCCTTCACACCAGAAAATCTCAATGGCTAACTCTGGACCAGACTTTGCGTGTTTATACAGTCCCGTATACATTAGTGATCTTTTCGTAAACACAGATTCCAGAAGAGCATTGGAATCTTGCTAAAAACTGGTGAAGTTTTTCAAACCAACAAGGTTGACGAGAGCTGACGTTTTCATCGACATTTTTCCAACGGATTTTTTGTCCGTTCAACGGAAACAAGTCTTTCTTGGTAACTCTTACCTGTTGCCTGGAAGCCTTAAGACCCATTTTGAATCTTGTATGGATTTATATCAAATAGTTTTACGCTTTGAATGACTGTCAACTTCACAGCAGCTTTCGTAGCGACCAAGCCAAGCCAGACTTAGATTTCAACGGTCGCAAAAGTGCGCGAGCTTGAACATCCTTTGTTGCGTCAAACGACGAGGAGACAGAAAGCGAAACCTTATATGGCTAAAACCTTGACACTGGTCATTCTTTTTTCTTTGATGCGGTGTGGCGCTGAAAATCTCTTGGATTTCGCACAATGCCACCTTGTTTGATTTTTGAGAAAGTTCCTGCAGTGCTGCGACAACCGCTTTGCGATGTCATGGCTTGTAGCAAGTCCCAAATTGATTTGTTGGTAGTGGCTAAATCGCTTTAAACGTCCCTCTGATGCGAATTTTACTGTAATCCCACTTCGGACACCCTGGTAAATGAACACACACCCACTACTGTGTTGGGCTCAATCGCGCAAAGCATTCTGGGCGATAGTGACGTAGTAAAGCATAAAATATACAAGAAAGTTTTTCGTCCGAGGATGAAGTACAAAAGAACTATTTGAAGCACTGAAACAGAAGAGGAAGATCTAAACCACGAATTAACTATATCGCGGGGCACATCTTAGCCCAGTTTTCGACAGGCAATGTGCCCGGTGGTAGCGGTTAGAGAAATGGAGCCTGGAAACGAGTGTTGAAAGATTGGGAGAATTTGAATTTCTGAGTTGTGAAATCTAACCCTCTATTTTCAAAGCTTCTATCCCACACTTCCTGTTATTGTCAGGATGAGTCTTTCTCAGTTTAGGGTGGGGACCTGGGCCCACTCATTGTGGGCGAAAGCTATCTTGGGCGATCTTGGGGCTGAAACTTATAGCCCGACTTTTGCAGCAAGAAAATAAATAAATGAAATGGTTCGAGCCGCTGTTTTATATTGCAAAGAGATAGATTGACGTGACCAGTTTTCCGGTCACGAGGCACATGACGTCATTGCCGGGAGTTTCCGATGCTCGGTGAGAGACTGGGCTGAGCTGTTTTCGCGACAATGGCCGAACCACCGGATGTTGGTCTTTATTTTGCGGACTCGTTATTCGGAGCAGGAGGAAGTTTCACGAGTGGAAAGTAAGTTTTACACTACACTCTGTTTAAAGTGAACATATTTGTTACAGAAACTACAGAGTACAGAGCCATTTGTCTTTGTTTTGTTTGCGTGGCGACTCGTTAGAGATGCAAAGCTGAATAATGCGAGAGAGAGAGAGAGCGTCCCGTCGGCTGAGGCTTACATGTCGGTAGATCTCGAAGCATTGCAGGACAATCTGTCGCTTCATTTTTTTATGTTACTTTTGCCACTTGTTCCAACCCGATATGCTAAAGCCTTATATGAATACTGTGTGAATCCTTTTCTCTGGATTCAGTTCATGAACGACATCACTTCGTGTCAGTTTATTCAAACATATTGTCGATAACTTGTCGTTTATATTTGCCTTTCCGAGGAGGAATGACATACTATATAGTTTATATGTAGTGTTCTCTGTGATAATATTATTATATAGATTGATAATAATTTAGTATTCTATTACTTTTGCTAGCTGATCTGAATTTCCTTGTTTAAAATCACAGCCACCTTCGATATACAAATGCATAGTAAAAAGAAGTGGAATGTGTTTTCTTGGGATCACATTGTTTGTTACTGAAACGTCTAAGTTTGCATATATACAATGTGAGGTTCTACAGCATAAGACTGATTTAATAGCATCTAACAGGAAGTAGGTGAAGCTCGAGGAATTTGCTGCTTCCTTTTGTGTGTTAAACAGCCATGATTACCACTTCATTGAGCCTGCAAGCTAAATGGATCCAGAGGTTCAAATATTTGTCCCTGAACAGCTTGAAAATAAATTCTTACATTTTACAGTCAGAATGTGCATTCTGATTCACTTCATTTACCTGGGGAGCAATGAAGGCATTTTGCCACTATTGTAAACTTGAGTAATTAAGCCATAAAAAGAAGCACTATTTTAGTGATTTATTTTGATACTATTTACGTATCTCTCTCTAAGCAGACACACTCAGGACTAGATTTTGTGTCCACCTTAGAGAGGTGTCTGCCTTAGAGAGAGTTCAGTTACAGAGAAACAAGTGAAAGTCAGCAAGGACCAAATCTACATGCTGTTCACATTAGAGAGGTGTCTGCTTTAAAGAGGTGTCCACTTAGAGAGATTTCACTGTATAAGCAACACAGTTATGCATAGTTATTAAAAAAAGAGTTTGATAGGGGCACTTGTCCTGTTTGAACAGCTCTGTGAGTTGTTTTTGTTGTTACAGTACGGTGAGAGACGATATGCATCAAGATATGCTGAAAAATGGTGAAAAATAAAAAAGTCATTGATTAAGTAAATGATAAATAATTTCTTAATTTATTTCTTAATTCATAAACTGTTTTGTTTTATTGCAATTATTGCTTGAAATTGTAGTGGAAACCCTTTCAAATTCTGTTATAGCTCTACTGTCTAGTATAGACAAAGCTCTCTGGGTAGACAAGGATGCCTCTTCAGTCAAATTCTGTATTTACATAAAATTACATGTGTTCTCGTAAGCAGAAAGTTCCTGGTACATGTACATAGTGTGACACTTCATTTTTCGGCCTTCCAAGAGTGTCTGCTTATGAGAGCTTCAAAATGTAGTTTGCTTGTCTCTGTTTGTAATACTTTTTAGCTCACAAGCCTCATACAGTACATGTAAGTCTGTAGGCAGTTGCTTGTCGCTATACCAGATAGACATGTGTAATACTATACAGTAAACATGGAAACTGCTTAACTCTTTCACTCCCAAGCTTAAAATGCAGATTCTCTCAACCTTTTAAGAAGAAAATGTATGAGTGATGTAGTGAGAATTTATAGTCTAATCAGCTTTCATCTTAGCAAACTATCAAAAGCCAAGTTCTCCCTACTGCACCATATATGTTTCTGGTGAGAAGCTGAAGGAGAAACTCGAAGTTGGCCACTCTTGGGAGTGAAAGGGTTAACTGAATACTTGTAAACTAATATCTTGGCCATCTTTTGTATTCACATGATGTACATATATTTCTGTTCTCTTCTTACAGTAAAAGCAGGGAGACAATAAAGCAAATGGAGGACTCAAAAGTCCTTAAGAAAGACAAGGTTTGAATTTTTTTTAACTGTATGCCTTGCTTTATAGAATATTTAACAATTATTTGCTGAAGTAGAGGTGAGTAGCGGTGGCACCATTTTGTTTTACTGGAAGCTGCCGGGAGGTGAATAGTACTTGATATTCCGAGATTGAGGAGCCAATCAGAGCGTGCGAAAAGCACTATTCACTTGTGTGGTATATACTAAATCATCTTATAGCTCTAAGATACTGGATAGTAAGAAGGTAATACTGCAATAAGCATCGAATAATATTGATAAAATTGATTTATCTGGACACTATAATTCTTTAAAATAGAAACCTGATTGATGTATTTAACAAAATATATATTTTGGTTTTACAGAATCCAAATCCTTTTAACATGACATCAAGGAATTTCCCCAAAAAGAGGTACTGTGCAGTGGTGTACAGGTATCATGTTGTGTAACCCTCAGGAAGTTCTCTTCTCGTTGTGCAGACCTTAATAGTTAAACAGTCAAGGATGGTAATGACAATATTGATATAAATGAAAATATTAAAATAAAATATACTTCTTACAGCTAGCAGGCAATGTTGAAAGCTGATCTTTGTGCTCTTGTGTGAGAACTTGTGGTTTACTTTTGCATTTTCTTCAAAATGTGGTAGCATCTAAGGATTCAGTGTCAGTGTTTTTTATGAGATTGCTACTGACAGCTGTATGTCGGTGCATTTGTTGAATTATTCTCTCTTAATAAAATTCTTACTGTGAGTTGTTTTTGACAAATTCATCTATTCTTATTCTCTTGTAAGAAGGTTTTATTTTCTATTCTAATTTAGGAACCATGTGCGCTCCACCATGGTTTCTTATAATCGCACCAGGTTTGTGTTGTTACATTATATTTTGCAACTTTCAAGTATACAGAGTAAGAAAATTAAATAATGTAGATATATCCAACATGGTATAAGTACTGTTAGTACTTTATAGTAAATAAGAGAGGACCTGGCAAAGAAACAATGAATATTATATTTTTAATATATAATTTTATTATTTATAATATTATTTTGATGAAACTATCTTTAATAATATTGAAAATCAAATTGAAAAATTGTGTGATCAAATTTGTTTGCAGAAAAAAAGTGTCTACATATTCCTTAAGTCTTTGTAACTTTGCCTATGTTCTTAGGTTGCTTGATTTGTTCCGTTTTTGCTGAGGTTCTATTGCTTTCATCGACTCTTACTAAAATGAATGACTGTTGAACTTCTCTGAAATGTTGTCCACGTTCCAACAACTACCTAAAACAGAAGCATTTGGAGTCACACATGAGAGCATGGTGACCCTGAGGTCAAGTCAATTTCAGATATTCACGTGCTCCTTTTGCCTTCTGTTATTATAAAGTTTTATTGTTTCACCGACGTTGTTGTAGTCTCCTCTTGTCCTGTATCTTAAAGTCCCTTTTGTTTGTTTTACAGAGGTAGTACATTCAGTGCCAATAAGGCCCTTGAACTTGTTAGGGCAGCGTTACAGCCATCCCTCAATGCAGAGATTGAAGCAATCTTGAAAAGTTACCAAGAGGTTGGTCTGACTACATTTTAGTACAAATACTGTTTAGTGCCTTTTTTTTATCAAGCAAATTATAATTAGTGAGAAAGATTGGAAATTCTGGAACAACCCAAGTTTCGTTAATAACAGCAGGGATTCTGTTCACCTGACATTAGTGAGATAAGCAGGTCAGGTTTAGAATGAGTTAGATTATCTATATGAATGGTCCATGCAATGCAAAGATATCAGACAGACAGAGAGAGAGAGAGAGAGAGAGAGAGACTGCTTTTATTGTAAATGCAAGCTTAATTGTGTGATTCATTCTTCAGATGTTCAAAATGGCAGCTCATAACATCAAAGACAACACAGGAGAAGCAGTAACAGAGGAACAAGTCAGATCTGTGCTCCGCAAGAGTTTAGATGAGGTAAGAATATTGACGTACTGCTGTACATTCCTAGTACCTGCCTCGTCCCCAGTCACTCCTTCTTGATTCCAACTAGGTGCGCAAGTAAGTATGGGAAGGGAAGGAAGGGAAAGCAGAGAAAGACGAGAAGGGGAGGGAAAAGCAGACTGACTCTTCTCTTCCTCTTTCTCCCCTTCCCATCAACGCCCATGCTTTGCACTGGTCCCCAGCTTTCTCGCACCAGCTTTTTCACTGGGGAAGGGGCAAGAAAAGACTGTGGAGGAGGCAGTCCTAATACAATGGGCTTCCACAGCTGGAAGTCAAAACACAATGTTTATGACATGGTGATTTACTTATACTACATGTACAGTACTCTTGTGTTTTCCCAAATTCCCACAATCATGTTTATAGGCAGGGTGTTTCCTGTGTGAAAGGTGACAGTGGTTGAGTGGTGACATGTTTCCTGTTTTTAGAGTGGTTTTCGGATGACTGTCGAAAGTAATATTGTGTGATTGCTTTGGTTTTGCATTTGCTTCGCTTTCGGATTGGTTCACACGAGTTTGTCAGCATGCTCAGCCAATCAGAAACAAAACCAAAACCAAAACCAAACACTTCTCACGCAAGCGATGGCGTGTACTCACACTGCTGATTGGAAAGTGCATAAAACCAAAGGCAAATTACTTTGGCTTCCAATTGGCTGAACTGTTTTCTCTCAGTCTCTGTGATTGGCCTGTGTGATTACTTTGGTTTTGGTTTTCGACAGTCATCCGAAAACGGCTCTATACATAGTGGACAAAGAGGTTATTACACGGGAAGGAGTTTAATACGGCAGAGTATTTTTATGAGTCGATTTTATTTTTTCGAGCCTGCTTCCGGCGATAAATACAGCCATATTGCACGACTTTTCGTGTAATAAATTGTTTATTATACGACAAACGAAGCAGGGCAAACTTTCTCGCCGTGCGCAAAATGGAACAAAAAATGACGCGTTTGTAAACTTTGCTTGCGAAAATTGATCACGTAAGCTAATAAACCAGTTGATCTGGTTCCTGACGAGTGCAATACGCTCCCATATTTGCACTTGTTTTGGCCCGTATTTGCACTCGAAAATGTGAAGTTGTGTAATAATAAACAAAGTGTCAAAACTAGACTGGCGTCGCCAGTGAGCTCGCGGCGTGAGTTGCGTCGAGACCAGAATATACTAAAATGGAAAGTAGGGACAAGAGTGGAACTCCCAAGAGAGACTTCCAGTTTCTCACCAGAAAAATATCACACAGTATAGAGAACTTGGCTGTTGACACCTTGCTCAAATGAAACCTGATTAAACTATAAATTATCATTACAACACTCATACACTTGCTTCTTAAAGTAGAGCGACCCTGAATTTTGAGAATGCGTTACATATCTTTTTATGCACAATCGATTTTTGACAGTTTGACCTCGACTCTTATTTCTAACCAGAGGCCACGATTAATCCAGCCTTCGCTTCAATACTTTTGTGTTTTCTTTTATTAACTGAATACGTTTCTTCTATCAGGCTTTCGAGTATTCGTGTTCTGTAACAAATATAAAATTGAAAGCGAGGAATGTAACACGACAATTGTTTACATTATTATTGTGGTTTTGTTCAAAGTCATTTGTGACTGCAAACCCAATGCTCAGGACTATTTCGGTGTATTTTTCATATCTGGTATACAATGACCATTGCGAAGCAAAGGCTACATGGTCGAATGAAAGAAACATTTCAACAGGCAATGTACGATAAGCAGAAGAATGTTATGAGGCAACATATGTCATGCACAGAGTAAAGCATAAATCGTCATTATTTTGCGGCTAAAGCTCATCGTAGCTTTGGTTTCCGTTTTCGGCCTGTAATCTTCCCAGAAGTATTTCGTGCCGCCACAGAAAGTTTCATCAGGATTAAATTTTTTGTTTACGGCTATTCTCAAAGCTTCCACGGTGAACTTAAGAACACAAGCCATAATCATTCCCTAAAATCCAGTTTATCCGTACATGTTCCTCAGAGCCCAATGATGTTGAGTTTGGATAGGATGCAGTTTAACTTTTACACACAAGTAACGAGCAATATTCACTGGCCACATCTCGAGTTGTTTAGCGAAGTCAATTACATACATTACATACATATTTTTATTGATGCTACCCTCAAGGGGCTTTTTAGCTACAATTTGGCTTCGCCATATTACTGTGGAGTACAGACACTGAGAGTGGTCACTTCCAGAAATTTGCTTACGTCCTCAGTGGTTCTTTTACGTCCCTCCTGTAATCAAGTGTAGAAGTATAGGGAGACGGTACCGCCTTTTTACGTAGTCATCCGAGCCACGTGAAGATCTTACCATTTGCTGATAAAAACAAAGGCAGCATCTTCTCCTTAGTTATTGTAAGACCCCGAGTGCTGGTCCTGCCGGGGTTCGAACCCGCGACCTCCCGCACGAAAGACCGGCACTCAACCAACTAAGCCAACCGGGCGGCGATTTACATCATCGCATATCACGTGATAATATGAACCAATCACCGTGTGCTGATTCTCGACCCAGAAAAAGGAAAACAAAAAAAACCTCCATTTTTAAGCTCGCCGCAGCTGCGCTGTCTGCGAGCAATAATCAAAGTGTGCAATGACACAGGTGAAACTGGTGTTGTTAAGGGAAAAATACAAGGAGTTTCATTTGATCAAAATCACTGTTTCAACAGAAAAAATGAAGCTTTGAACCATACTTCTCAGTGGTGTCATTTACAATATTGTACAATAGCTATTTATTAATTATCATTAATAAAAGTGTTATGTGTGCGTTGTCCTTTGAATGCTGAAACAGGCCAAGTTGCTCTTCAGAAGTGATTGCAGGGTTACCTCAGAGAAGGTGAGTTCTCAGAAAATTGTGTTCTGAATTTAATTTCTTGTAAGAGCGAAGTTGACTTTGTGCAGTGGGTACATGTATTAATTGTATTTACGAATAAAATTAATTATAATTTTGTAAAATGATCAAGGAACCATGTTTTCTTTTAGATGAGATATGAGAGAGGAGCCAGCCCAGTTGTCGTCAAGAGGGTTTGTATGATATTCACAGCTTATTTAATGATCTCCTCAATAAAATACACACATTAACTTTATACTGTAGTACAGTGTGGATTTATAAAATGTATATTTTCAGTTACATGTGCAATGTGAAACAGACCACATCCAAAGAAAAACCTTATAACTATTGTAATGACAAGATCAATCAGTAAAGTAGAATATTGGGTACCTTGAAGAAACTATATAAATTTAAGGTTTACAGAGATATTATTATTAGCAATATTATTTCATTGCTTTCTCACATTCCATCATGGTCTAAATACATGTACTTAATGTGTGAAATATGTTAATAACAGCTTTTTATATTTTATGTTTTCCAATAGAAAAGACCCCGTATTGATCCAGACAAGGAAGGGTGAGTTGTCTGCTATAAATCTGTTGACAGAAATGTCCATATGGACCTGGGGCCATATTCATCAAACTTATACATCAGAACAATGACTTACGCATACTATCTTGAGCGAGATGGTATACGTATAAGTTGAACTTACGATGCGTTAAGTCATACGTGTGAACATTTTTGTTTGTACGCAAGTTTGGTGAATACGCCCCCTGGTCACCACATTCTGTAAACATTCTGTGCCAGAAGGTTACATGTATAGGCTAGCTACATAGAGAAACAGTTTAGTATGTGCTTCTATTTTTTGATCATCATTGCAATGTAGGTACCTTAATTAATTCATAAACATTTTGCAACACATCACTTGCACGATTTTGGTGCATATCTCACGACACGTTAATTTCGTGATTTTGTAACGGTGGTGGAAAAAAAAAATTAACTTTAAAAAGTGTTGGCAATAGTTCATGTATTGTAATCTCTGGTTTTATCTCTCTTTTTTGCAGTTCTTCATTGCCTGTGAAGTCAAGCAGAAGTGATCTCAAACTTGTGGCACATGACGTGAGTATTTAAACCTATCAAGAAAAAAATACACCATTAAAAGCCAATGAAAGTATTTTGCATTTTGGTTATAATATAAGAGAAGAAACCAATTTGCAAAATCTTAGGGAAATGTAACATGTTAAACACTGTTATGATCCCCACCCACCCCCCCCCCCCCCCACCTCACTTGCACCCTACCACCCCTGGAAAATATATAGCTATTGAACCCCCCAACCCCTCAGAATCTAACACTAGATGATCACACAAGATGAACAACTGGTCCCGGTTAGCCACTATAATATTTAATTAGTGGACATGCTTTTATCTTTTTATAGTGGGATCCAGACAGCATTAACGAGGACACTGAGTTCATCATGGGAGTTAAAGCCAACAAGTAAGGGAGCATTCAGTTGGGTCTGTTCTCCGGCTATAAGCACCCCTCCCAGTTATAACTTACCACTGAGTAAATAGAAAACGTATTTTGATACTGCTGCATTGTCTCAACTTATTTCTTATCAGCTCATTTTGAAACATTTCTTTATTCAGATTATAAGCCCCCCCCCCCCTCCCCCCGTTTATTTATGCCCAGGGCTTATAGGCAGTAGTTTATGGTATGCATTCACTGATGCATTTTTGTGTTCAATGGTTGGGCTATGAGCTCAAGAGTGAAAAGTGGTCTTATCAGGTAATGTTTCCATTCCTTTATGGTTGATTCTTTCCTTTTTAGGGCTCTTGGCTTTGCAGCTACAAGAGGAAAACTTTATTACAGGCATCCTGAACTCTTCAAGGTGAGTTTGACAAAATCTTACTGATTCTCAAATATCCTGCACCAACGGTGGAACACACTCAGCTAACTTGTGGTGCAGGTAGCAGACACATCTTAGCCCATTTATTAGCAACATGCACACTTGTCTTAAACGTGGGGGTGCACTATAAAAGGCCCTTCCTAAGGAAGACTTTAATGAATATATTAATTACCGGCAAGATGGCAGTCGCTATTCGAAATGGCTCCCGCTTGATGAACAAATGAGAGCAACTAAACAGAAAATGCTATTTTATAAGCCAGAATAAAATAATGTCAAACAATCAGAACAGCGCGTGATTTAAAAATAGGCCGCCACGCTAAATCTGTTGCTCTGCCTATTGCTGACAAAACACAACATAAAAATGCACAATTGGTGACTTGTAATGTAAATGTTGCTGTGTAAAACCATTTATTTAGCTGACAGTTCTGTTCGTGCCGAGAAAGGTGAGAGGCTTCTTGCTTGCTTTCTTCATTCCACCATTTTGTATTTAATATTAAAAAAAAAATGCTTTACAATACACATGCTTTACAATAGCCTTTACACAAATTGATGCTAATGCTCTGGAATTTGAAAAAAAAAATATTGTCTTTTTTGCTACGCTTTGCTTTGCTTAGCCAAAGATAAATAAGTATTAATTAATTTTTCAAATAGCATGCGTTAGGACACACTCACAAGATTGTTGTATGGGTGACTAGCTAGCAGATACAGAGAGTACACACTCTTTGTACATGTGCATTGAGCTCAGAACAATAAAAATATCGTTTGAGCAATTTGACCACAATGGATTCGATGATTCTCCTGACTTCTATTTGTCCTTTACATGTACTGTACATACTAACGTCCTTACAATCACATACTTAATCCTTACGACTCACTAATGATAGATATGTTAAACTTTTAATTTATTATATAGACAAAAGTGTTTTACTGGGAAATAGACTACATCTTGTAAAGTTCATACAAAACTACATCCAAGACTCGAGTGGAATATTTTCCATGTCCTCACCAGTAAGGATATCAATGATGTCAACAGCAGAAAATGTGGGACTCGTTCTTTGATTGGGAAGTTTGCAAAAGTTGCATTCCCGAGCAAGTTGTGTACATTTGTTTTAGATGTTTTCCATTGAAAGGCACACAAAGGGGCCAAATTTACTAGAGGTATAAAAGGGTCACCATTTCGACCCCAGAATGGTACTTGGAAGGGTATTAAGGGTTTATAGTCTGGGTGGAGGTCTCCCTATATAAAGTTCTCCCCCCCACCTCCTCCCGGGACAATGCAACCCAGGATTATCTTACATTGATCTTGCGGTGTGCCCTAACACTCATTTGTCATTGTTAATGTGACATTTTGGTTGTGGTTATCGCTAAATTGATGAATATTGCAATATTATTTACAGTACTCTGGAGATGCTGATGACAAGCAGTGGTTGTATGAACAAAACCTGTTACCCATCACAGGGGGGAAGGTAAGACTGATGTGCAGGTTAAAATAAACGAAATGGGGACAACAAGTGTATCTAAATGCTCAGCTATTGCATGTGGCAATCATCTCTATGCAATCCAATATTTTATTTACTGATAACATTAGTTTTGTTGTAAAAACTCTGAAAGTTTATTAGGGAACCTGTGTAATACTGATAGTATAAGATTTAGTATGAATTTTGATTTGATCAGGTGATTAATTGAGTGGTCTATTGATTGAATGATTGATTGATCGATTTGGTAGTTGATCGCCGAATGATTGATCAAGCGGTTGCTTCAGATGTACCTCTGGTTTGTCTTGATAAAATCAAAGTAAAAGGAATACTAACCAACTAACCAACTGGACCATCAATAATCAATCAATACATTAATGAATAAGTGAATCAATCAGCCAACAGACCAACGAACCAGCCAGCTACTACGGTCAACTTATCGAAAAAAGGCTTGGACACAAGTTGACCGTAGTAGCTGGTGGTTCGTTGATAAGTTGGTCTGTTGGCTGATTAATTCACTTATTCATTAATTTATTGAGTGATTGAATGATTAATTTGGTCATTTGATTTTTGTTGTTGTTGCTATTGTTGCCTGCAGGCTTTCTTAATGATTTCTAGTGATATCAAGAAGTTGGCCACATATGCTGAATACAAGTAGGTAACAATGGACTGTTCTATAAAAACATGTTTTACAATCATGTTTGGACGTCATTTCAAACAGTTCTGTTCAATGCGGTATATTAATAGGGCAACAGATTCTCACATTATAATACTGGTATGTCGTCTATTCTTGCAGGGATAACGAAAATATTCGAACAGACGAACTTAAAGGGTTCAAGGTTCCGAAGGCAATGGTCGACAAAATGAAGAACTACATGCGAAGTAAGGCCAGAGTGATGTCATGATGTTCTCTTTGATTTTAAATTCTTACAGTCCAGGGTTAAGCTAACCTACAGTTAACTAAATTTTGTCTCATGCTTTTGACCAACAAACTGCAGAGTTTTAATCAAAGACTAACCAAAAATTTTGTCCCAACTCGAAACATAGCGAGGAAGTCGTTTTGTTTGCTAAAGGTTTTCAACATCAGGCTCAAAATGACGGCTTATCGTATTTAGCGAAACGAAACGAAACGAAACAAAGGAAACAAAGCGAAACGAAACGAAAAGAAACAAAACAAAACAAAACAAAACCTGGAATGAAATAAGACACTGATATAAGACGTTTCACTACGAATTGGTGAGTCAGTTTGCTCGACCGTTTGGTAATCGCGGCAAAACAAAGTTCGTCACGTTTCCAACAGACGAAGCATAGAACAGCTAATTTGATATAGAACAAAGTCAGAACGAAGTGTCGTTTTGTTTCGCCAAATACCATAACCCAAAATGACAGCAAAGTTTATACTTACCCAGGGCTGGGTGTTATGAATATGGCGAATTTCGTGATAAACTATATATACATACGCAAACAAAATATCGCCAAAAAATATTTCTGAATGATCCTTATATACCGACGAAACATTTCGCCGTTATTTAACGGCGAGATTTTCTGTCTGTATATAGGGACACAAGATTTCGCCGTTAATTAACGGCGAGATTTCCTGTCTGTATATAGAGAGACACAACATTTCGCCGTTATTTAACGGCGAGATTTTCTGTCTGTATATAGGGACACAAGATTTCGCCGTTATTTAACGGCGAGATTTTCTGTCTGTATATAGGGACACAACATTTCGCCGTTAATTAACGGCGAGATTTTCTGTCTGTATATAGAGAGACACAACATTTCGCCGTTAATTAACGGCGAGATTTTCTGTCTGTATATAGAGAGACACAACATTTCGCCGTTATTTAACGGCGAGATTTTCTGTCTGTATATAGGGACACAAGATTTCGCCGTTAATTAACGGCGAGATTTTCTGTCTGTATATAGGGAGACACAACATTTCGCCGTTAATTAACGGCGAGATTTTCTGTCTGTATAGAGAGACACAAGATTTCGCCGTTATTTAACGGCGAGATTTTCTGTCTGTATATAGGGACACAAGATTTCGCCGTTAATTAACGGCGAGATTTTCTGTCTGTATATAGAGAGATACAACATTTCGCCGTTAATTAACGGCGAGATTTTCTGTCTGTACATAGAGAGACACAACATTTCGCCGTTATTGAACGGCGAGATTTTCTGTCTGTATATAGAGAGACACAACATTTCGCCGTTATTTAACGGCGAGATTTTCTGTCTGTATAGAGAGACACAAGATTTCGCCGTTATTTAACGGCGAGATTTATTGTCCGTATAGGTAGGAACACAACATTTCGCCGTTATTTAACGGCGAGATTTTCTGTCTGTATAGAGAGACACAACATTTCGCCGTTATTTAACGGCGAGATTTGCCGCAGGCTCGAACAAATGAGAAAAAGAGAAAAAACGAAAAAATAAAACCGACTTGTAAAAATACGCCGCCATATTGCACTCCCTGCCGTGTAATAACCCCTTGACTAAAAAGAAAAAAAAAGTTTGTTGTTGTTTATGAACTAATTTCCGACTTCATTATTACGACATTGACATGATAGCATTTGAATCAGTTTCCGTGACAATAAGGACTAAGGAATTAACAAGTATTACAGTGCAGCGTTTGTAATAAACAAGATGGAAACTCGTATTCGACTGCAGTTACCCAGGTGTTCCAGCACGTGGACAAACTCTACCCAAGCTTTAAAAATGGGAAACATCTTCGCCAAATAATGGTTGATTTTGACCAGGCAGAGTACAATGGTTTCGAAAGCGGAATTGGTGCAGATCTTACTAAAAAACTGTTGAGAGGCTGCAGTTTTCATTGGAAGCAGTCCATAAATCGGGTGAACAACATTGTGACAAACACAAAAGAAGAATTTGATGCATTTCAGATCCTGGCATATCAGGTTCAACATCTAACGAACAAAGAGGACGTTATGTTAACGTTTAGTATCTTATGTGGGAAAGAGCCTATAGCCCGAGCACAACATCTTCTGGCTGCTGAAAATTTCGATCGTTTTCAGAACGTCATGATTATTCACTGGAACAAAGCAGAACACTGGGTGAATTGGTGGACCAGAGAGAGGATTCTACGAATGTTTTGTAAAGCATTTACATTGCGAGATACTGATGAGTGGGACAGCGCACCCAATACCAACAATCCAGTGGAATCGTTGAACAGGCAATCGATAAAAGAAGGTTGCAGCAACATATCTGTCCTTTTGCGGAACATTTATCTTGAGGACAGATTGCACGCCGTGAAAATGGTCGCAACAGAGCAAAACATAAGCACAGAGTACTCTGTGCGAAGTCAAGCAGGCAACCCACAAAGGAAAAAGAGAAAGCGGTCCAGCCTCATTCAAGTAGAGCCGGTGATGGACCAAACACCTCCCGACAAGCGGCGCAGGTTGGACACATTTTTTAGGCCAAAAGGAAAACAGGTCGAGCATTGATAAACGCATCAGTGGAGGTAGAGTACCAGGAAGAATTAGACGGAAAGGCAAATTATCTGGGATGGTTCAAAGGCACAATAGTGGCATACAACAGAAACAAGGGCTATCTAGTGAAGTTCCATGAGACAGAAACAAGACCCGAAGAAGAAGATTGGATTCCCACCATAAATAGCCCGGACGTCAGACTTCTAGTTAAATGAATTATGCAAAAACTGTCTTTTTACGCGTAGTTTACCATTCCGTTTTCAAAATAAGGGGTGACAGTTGGCACCAGTTCAAACGCTGACCTTTTATCGTCAAAAGATTGTCGTCTGAACCAGCTGGGCAGAGTGCATAATTCAAACTTTCCATGAACCCAATCATTTACGACTTATCTTTATGTTCCAACGTTTTACTCGAATGAATTTAGGGCGACTCAAGTGCGTCTGCGTGTGAATCAAAATTAGTCGAAGTAAAGATCATGGTATCATGGTAGTTATATAGTTAAATAGACCATTTTTCAAGGTTGCGCAGGCATCCAAACTTGACGGGCTAAGATTTCAAATTTAATTTTACGGCGAAATGTTTTGTTCTCGAGATAAAAATGTTGTGCATCTAGTCTATATAAAGAATTACTGCAAGCAGTCCCTCCTTTGACCTCTAAGATCGTGCAGCGAGTGCTCGAAAAAAAAAAACATAGTGAATGGAGTCTCCCTCTTTCGCGTTTCTTCTCGGCGCTTGCTCACGATCTTAGAGGGAAAAGGAGGGACTGCTCGCAGTGTATACAAAAATAAAAACACGTTGCGTTCCTCTGTGTGCAGAAAAGTGTCTTCCCAAGTATTCCAAAGTAAATAACGGCAAAATGTTGTGTCTCTCTATATACAGGCAGAAAATCTCGCCGTTAAATAACGGCGAAATGTTGTGTCCCTCTATATACAGACAGAAAATCTCGCCGTTAATTAACGGCGAAATCTTGTGTCCCTATATACAGACAGAAAATCTCGCCGTTAAATAACGGCGAAATCTTGTGTCTCTCTATATACAGACAGAAAATCTCGCCGTTAATTAACGGCGAAATCTTGTGTCCCTATATACAGACAGAAAATCTCGCCGTTAATTAACGGCGAAATCTTGTGTCCCTATATACAGACAGAAAATCTCGCCGTTAATTAACGGCGAAATGTTGTGTCCCTATATTCAGACAGAAAATCTCGCCGTTAATTAACGGCGAAATCTTGTGTCCCTATATACAGACAGAAAATCTCGCCGTTAATTAACGGCGAAATCTTGTGTCTCCCTATATACAGACAGAAAATCTCGCCGTTAATTAACGGCGAAATGTTGTGTCTCTCTATATACAGACAGAAAATCTCGCCGTTAATTAACGGCGAAATCTTGTGTCCCTATATACAGACAGAAAATCTCGCCGTTAATTAACGGCGAAATCTTGTGTCCCTATATACAGACAGAAAATCTCGCCGTTAATTAACGGCGAAATCTTGTGTCCCTATATACAGACAGAAAATCTCGCCGTTAATTAACGGCGAAATGTTGTGTCCCTATATACAGACAGAAAATCTCGCCGTTAATTAACGGCGAAATCTTGTGTCCCTATATACAGACAGAAAATCTCGCCGTTAATTAACGGCGAAATCTTGTGTCCCTATATACAGACAGAAAATCTCGCCGTTAATTAACGGCGAAATCTTGTGTCCCTATATACAGACAAAAAATTTCGCCGTTAATTAACGGCGAAATCTTGTGTCCCTATATACAGACAGAAAATCTCGCCGTTAATTAACGGCGAAATCTTGTGTCTCCCTATATACAGACAGAAAATCTCGCCGTTAATTAACGGCGAAATGTTGTGTCTCTCTATATACAGACAGAAAATCTCGCCGTTAATTAACGGCGAAATCTTGTGTCCCTATATACAGACAGAAAATCTCGCCGTTAATTAACGGCGAAATGTTGTGTCTGTATATAAGGTTTGAAGTAATGTTTATGTCTTCACCGCTTCTTTGTTGCAATAATTCATCCGCGTCTGTATATAAAATTAACGACGAAATTCGTCATTGTATAAACTCCGCCCAGGGCTAGGGCGGTGAGCCTAAACCGCGCTTTGAGGAATCGGACACAGGACAACGAAGTATTAAACTATTATATATGTACCTAATTGCTTTGTCTTGTTTTATTGACAGGGAGTAGAAAGGAGGCCGCCATGACTGTCAGCATAAGTGAAACACAAATTAAGAAAGAGAACAGCAAAGAGGGCGAAGACGTGAAAGTTAAGGAGGAGCCGGTTGATAAGGAGACCATCAAAGACACCAAGAAAGAGAAACAAGAGGATGCTGTCCAGACTTAAGATAAGTCGTAATATACATCAACAGGCCATGGTCCCAAGGTTGCACGCGCATCCAAGCTTGACGGGCCAAGATTTTCAAATTCAACTTTTAGCTTTCTTTCACGGGGAATTGTGTTCGGCCTCTATGTAAATGCTTTATGCTGCGCTGTTATTTAAGTTAGAACGGCTATGTTGAGTTTTAAAGCCCTTTTCTGTGACGTTCACGCATGAATGCTCGCTAAACAATTCTCATATCGAAGGTTGTGGCCCGTCAAGCTTGGATACGCGCGCAACCTTGAGAAAATGGTTTATTTACTGACACAAAAGAGACAAACGAGCAACAGCTGCAACAGTTGTATAAGAAACTAAGCAAGTCCTGGATAAGGTCAAGACTGTGTACTGTGTACTGTTGAAAACGTTTCTAGCGCCACTAACAACCCTTGGTGGAGTGCCTGGCACTTAATACTGGGAGAGTTTACAGTGTCTTACTGGAGAATATAAGATTTGTGGGACTTGGACAACGGTGTCCGCTTAATACAGGACCGCTTAATAGAGGTTTGACTGGCCTGGCCCAAGTTTACACTGTTATTTTCAGAGAGTTATTTTAACTCCAAAAAGAGAGTTAAAAAAACGTACAGAACGACTCCTTTTTTGGAGTACTTTTTACTCCCACTTTTTAACTCATGAAAGTAAATCTCCCTAAATAGGAGTTGATATCACCCCTGTTTTGGAGATTTACAGATTTACTCAATCCAGGATTATAGAAATTTGTTCTGCCAACCTTATGGTGGGCATACTGCAATGTTTTGTTTCAAGAACAACTACATGTAAGCTTATTTTGGCTCACACCACCATGTAGGAACAAAGCCTTGTTACTTTTGTACGGGGAAAAGATTAATTAAACATAGTTCAGGAATAATTAGGCAACAACTGCGCCTTAGAAGGTCGGATTGCAGTGATTGAAGACGATTAACTCAAAAGATGCGATACAAAGTTTCAGTCGAAACTCCTGGGCCCAGTTGTTCAAAGCATGGTTAGGCTAACGCTGGGTTAAGTCTAAACTTTGTTTTCATTTTGTACCTGAAATTGAAAACCTTTTGCAAACAAAACAACTTTCTCACCCAGTTTTGAACTGGAGCTAACTTTTTGGTGAGTCTTTGATCAAAACTCTGCAGTTTGTTGGCCAAAATCACCGAGCCCTGGAGGAAAACAAAGATTTGCAGTGAGTCTAAGTCAACACGATGAAATGTTCTTTTTACCTTAAGCTGGTGTTACACTGGTCGATTTGCAACGCCGATTTGCTCCAAACTCGCGCAACGGTGTTGCAAGTTTTTGAATCGCTTTCAAAAACTTGCAACGCGTTGCAGCACTGCAAACATCGTGAAAAATCGTTCGCAATGGGGTATTACACCTCAACTACTTTTAGCGCAACATCGTATCATTGCAAATCGACCAGTGTAACATCACCTTTAGGTTGCTTTACTCAGAGTGTAACTGTGTAAAGTGGAGAGAATGGGAGGGAGAGGGAAGGGGGGGGGGGGGGGGGGGGCTGGGGGAGGTATAACAGTATAGGATACTATTTGAAAAAAGTATTGCCTAGAAATCGACCATTTGACCGACTTTCGTCAGAATGATGGAGTAGGTTTTTAGATAGGTTTATCATCTGAATGCTAAACATGGTGTTTGACAACTTAATTGTTGGCATTCTCTAAATTATACTTCCTTGCAAATTTGATGTGTTTCTTTACTTCACACTTCGTTACACCACTCCTGAAAAAATTCTTGGAGCTGATCCACTTTATCTTATCAAACCACAACAGGCCCTGAGATATTGAAGTAGTGACCCTTCCTCTGGTAAAACCCATTTACAATACTTGTCAATAAGACTGTCAACTCGATGCATGTGAAGACCTCGATCGAGACAGGAGTTTAGAACCCCCGCGAATTAACGAATATTTACCTCAGCCAGCCTTTCTTATGGACCCGTTAAAGTACGAACAAGACTGGGTTGCCAGTGAGCTCGTGGCGTGGGTGGGGTCGAGAACAGAAGAATCAAAAATGGAAAGTAGTGACAAGAGCGAGATTCCCAAAAGAGACTTTCAGTTTCTCACCAGAAAAATATCATACAGTTTAGAGAACTTGACTATTGACACCTTGTTCAAATGACACTTTGCTATTACTATAAATTGTCATTACAAAACTCATACACTTGCTCTGCATTTTGAGCTTAGGAGTGAAAAGGCTAGCCAGCAAGAAAAGAGTAATGCGTGACTTATGTTTTCATGCAGTCGATTTTGACAGTTTGACTTTGAACACTTAGTTTTAATCAGAGGCGACGATAATCTAGCCTTCGCTTCAATACTTGTGTCTTTTACTGAATGCGTTTCTTCTATGAGGCTTTCGAGTATTCCCGCTCTGTAACAAATATAAAATTGAAAGAGAGGAATGTAACACGAGACTTGTTTACAATATTATTGCGGTTCGGCGAAAAGGCTTTACAAAACAGCTACAGTATGTAAGAGGCAACAGATGCCATGTACAGTGTAAAGCATAAATCATCATTGTTTACGGCTAAAGTTCGTCATGGGTTTGGTGTCCGTTTTCGGCCTGGTATCTTCCCAGTACTTCTAGTTGGTCGGACCTGTTTTTGCTCGCTTCGTTGATTGGCTCTGTGATTGCTTTGGTTTTGATTTTTGATAGTCATTCGAAAACGGCTCTAACTCGTGACTTCATCAGCCTGTGTGGACTGCCTGTGAGTACTGAATTTTGGAAAGTCATCCCACCCCACTCCATCGATGTAGTTATTTTTATTGTTTTATAAAAAGGAAGGTGATTTCTGGAGTTTGGGTGAGATTGTGGCGACCACCCTCCTTACTTTTTGTAGTTCATTCTGAACACTGTTTTTGGTTTTAATTTCCGAGCACAATCCCTTTTAACTCAAGGGACTTGCAATGCAATATTGGATTTCATTGTGCCACTACCTGAATATGATTAAACCGGCTGTAAAGCACTAGTCTACAAGTAACTATTAAACACAGTGAACCGAAATATATATTAAGGCCGATTTACACGGTACGATTTTTGTTTACGACGTTGAATGCGATTTTCTTACGACACAATTCGTATCGTGTAAATCAACCCTACGGCTCGCTTACGTCAGTCGCATACGACTCGAAAACAGTCATAGGATTTACCCGTAAGAAAATCGCATGCGACAGTCGTAAGCAAAAGTCGTTCCGTGGGAAAATCGGCCTTTGGGATGCATGCATGCATTAATCTCAGCCATTAACGAAACCGTGCAATCGATGTTCAAAGGAAATCGGAATCACTTCTACTATAGTGGGAACGTTTTGTCCAGTTTTTATAAAACACGGGAAGGAAAATGCGTACATTAATTTCCCTTCTTTAGTTAAAAATACAATCTAACGGTCATTCTGTGTGGAGGCCGGTAAAATTTGTGCCGACCATCGGAAACTTCCATTCACTTTTGTGAAGCCCACAAAACCTAAATGACTCATTACTGAAGCATAACAAACCGGCAGTCTTTCTAACTGTCATTCTTTGTGGAGGCCGGTAAAATTTGTGCCGACCATCGGAAACTTCCATTCACTTTTGTGAAGCCCACAAAACCTAAATGACTCATTACTGAAGCAAGACAAACCGGCAGTCTTTCGGAAGTAGCTTCGTTTCACGGCATATTTCAGTGCCGAGATTGTTTTGATTGTGCGTTTGCACTAGACTGAATAAGAAATAATCTTTAACTATAAGCATCCAGAGAAAGACGACGTCTTCTTTTAATTGAGTTTGGTAGTCAACATACAACAATTATTCTTCCGCGACAAAGTACCGAAATTCACACAGCTTTGAATTCATTTGTAAATGTCGACGTTGTTTTCGCTGCATGTTCTTCACACAAAATGAGCGCGAACGGGTTAATATGTGCTTCCGTTTGGCGGTACTTTCATTATGCGAATAGCTTCTGTCTGAAAAGCACAAATTTTACCTTTAATCTTGTGGCTATTGTTTATAAGTTCCAATTCCGTTTTTGCTCACAATCATAACTCTATTTTTAAACCGAACTGTAAATTACTGAAATGTCTACTTTGGCTTCGTAGAGGAACCAGCTGCGTTATTCCACCCAACCCCTATGTTAATTTAGTTTTTATTGCTCGTTGGGCGTAGCCCATAGTCAAACTGTAAAAATCGACTGTACATGAAAAGGTGAGTCACGCATTACTCTTTTCTTGCTGGCTAACCTTTTAACTCCAAAGCTCAAAATGCAGAGTCGCTCAACCTTTAAGAAGCAAGTGTATGAGTGTTGTAATGACAATTTATAGTAATAGGTTTCATTTGAGCAAGGTGTAAAATAAAAAGTCAGGTTCTCTATACCGTATAATATTTTTCTGGTGAGAAACTGAAAATCTCTTTTGGGAGTCTTGCTCTTGTCTCTACTTTCCATTTTAGTTTCTTCTGGTCTCAACCCCATCTAACGAGGTCACTGGCAACGCCAGCCTTGTTGTTATAAAAAGGAAGCACTTTCCGCAGTTTGGGTGACCGTCTCGCTGCTTTTTGTACTTTATTTTTCACTGTTTGGTGCGAAAAGTCGAATTTGAGTCAACCGGCCTTAAAGGAATTTGTGTACAAATATCAAAAACAACAAGAAACGAAACATATATTAACTAATATGTATTTTATAAATGCCGAAATCGTGCAAATAAATGTATGCCTGCAGGTGTATCTTCAACAGAAAAGTCGGAATTGCTTATAGAGTGGAGCGTATTGTTAACTTTTGCTTAAAGACGGAAAAGAAAGTAAATAGACAATATTGCTGTCTTTATTGAAACTTTTTCAGTGCTTTCCTTAGGTTTATTCAGCATTACTCGGGCTTATCAAAGGGTCGGAAATGAACCAAACTGCACTTTAGCCCTATACTGCCGTAGTTGTTTTATCGGTCTCCATTGTTATACGGCACTTTTCCCGACAAATTTCTCTGCGCATACTAAACTGAGGATTACATGAACTCAACTCAACACCAACTTGAAGACTGTTATTAAAATGTACTCATTGGGACTTTGTATCTTGTTGTTAAGGTGATGTTACACGGGTCGACTTGCAGCACAACATTTTTTTTTCTATACTTCTTGCCTAGTATAATTCTGTAATTAATCACGAAATTTTGGCGACAATGCAAAAATTAGTTTGTATGTGCGTATCACAATGCCGCGCATACCCCAATAATACTATAGCGATGACAGATTTCCGGTGTATATGATGTAGTTTTGGGGCTGGGCTTTAAAAAGCAAAAACCTCCTACAGGTTCATGCATTGTTATCGTCGAGGAGTGGATCAGACAGCACAAAGAAACCAACCCATGATGGCCATCAATGTGACAGACTCAACACAGCCTGATTCCTCATACTTATGCTCTCTCTCAGGAGACTTTGCCTGGAAAGCTGAATATCTGTCACCAAGCAATTTCGCCTTCATCGTTCTTGCCGCCTCTTTAGAAGCACTGATTTGCCCTTTTACAATATTTCTAAATGCGTTTGTAATTTTGGCGGTCAAGCGAAAGCGGTATCTGCGAAAGAAAAAGCACTGTGTTTTTCTGGCTTGTCTGGCAGCAACGGATCTTTTCGTTGGAGTTGTCGTCCTGCCTTTGGTAATCACGAACCACGTACAATACATCCTTGGAGTGGGCCCAATCTGCCTCATTTACATAATATCGTCTGAAGTTACATATCTTGCCTGTGGTGCTTCACTATGTCATTTGGTGATAATCAGCGCTGAACGATTCATCAGCATAAAGCACGCATTGCGCTACGAAACTCTTGTCACTACGCGTCGACTGACCATAGCTGTTGCTGTAGCATGGAGTTTTACAGCTATTATATCAACTTTAGTTAATATTGCTTTTATTCTATCGGGTGAAGCCGTACCCTCAGACGAGTCGGATAGTATAGCGATTCTTTTAACGGTTTTAGGCAGCCTATTATTAATTTCTTTCTGTCAAGTTGCTTTGCTGTTAGAAAGCCGAAGACACCGTAAACACATCAAGGCTCATCAGGTCTCGGCGTTCGGTGCAAAAGAATTTCTGAAGGAAGATAAAGCGGCCAGAACTACGACGATTATCATTAGCTTTCTGTTGTTTTGTTTTTTCCCTGTGATAATATTTCAATTAGTAGCTTTGCCTGTAAATAACGTACCAATAGGCAGTTTGATAGGTCCACTGTATTTGGTAGAAATGGGAGTATATTTGAACTCGTTACTCAATCCAATAATTTACTGCATCAGGACACAGGAATTTCAAAGGGCGCTTAAAGAACTGTTTAATCTGGAAGATTCCCAGCTAACTGTAGTGGTTAGGGCAAAGAAAACAAGCCAGTCAAGAAAACAGCAAGATAACGACAACAAAGCTCGCGCTGATTCTTCTAAGAAAATGGCATGGCCTGCCCCTCCTCGTGGAACTCGCTCTTGTTCCTTGAACTTCACGTCAAAAGTTGCATCACCGGAAAGCCGCCGAACAAATTCTATGTAGAAAATGTGCATGGCATATCAGGCTTTTTAATAGAGCCTTGCATATAACCAAAGAGAGCAGGTACAGTGCATGTTTGCTACTAAATTGAGGTTTTGAGGTTCTGCTGTACATGTTTTCCGGGCACAATTAAGGTATTTTTGTTCTTGAGATTATTGCTGGGCATTTAGCAAAACTAATAAAATTAAATTGTGATCATAATGGGGAGCGATACAGTTAAAAAAAAAACAAACAAAAAAAAGCAAAAAACAAACAGTAGTCACACTGATTAACTCCTAAATTAATCATCGGTGCCCGACCTTAACGGTTAGGTCTCGTTTCTACATAATTGCATTATCACTAAAGAATCGGTTTTCCACTCTGCCCAACCAAGTTTTATCGTCAGGTGCCCGCGAGAACATCTGCGTTTCACGAACTGCGCATGATTGGGAAAGTGGCTTATTGTTGAAAAGTTAAAAAAAATCCCTTGGTTGTCGTCAGTGTGGTCAGATAGAACAATATCTACTTTAACAAGATTGTCCTTGTTCTCTGTCGCCATACTTCTCATTCGAATAAAAACAGCGTTTTTATAGAATAACCCTTTAAAATTGCTTCATCCGCCATGTTGATGGGAGCAGATAATCGGGTCCAGTACAATTACTTGATGCAGTAAGCAAAAAACTATTTGTTGACAATCAAGCGAGCGGATTGACTGGCCGTGTAATAACGCTGCTTATTATGACTATAAAAAATTCTGCAGTCTGATTGGCTTAGAGCAAGCAAGTCAATCGTTAGTTAGCCTGCGAAGGAAGCGTTTCCGTAGGTTTGTGAGCGGAGACGACGACTCGGAAACGCTTGCTATACGCTGGTTAATCATTAGTTACCGTACAACCAATGATTGCGCGTTTTCTGTACTTTTCCACGGCTTCATCCGACGAAATTTTTAATAGTGCGAATTTTTTAGTTCTACTAAACTTTTTATAATCACATGATACAAGTAGTCGCCTGACGGCTTGTGCAATTTTGGTCCAATTTGCAAACATCACTTGTGGTGTAAATTATAAATTATTAATTGTAAGAGCAACACATATACCTGTACTTGTAGTGCACACACATGAAAGGCTCGATTGAGTGCATAGTATCATCTCCTTCCGGCTCCTACATGAAGTTGGATGTCCGAAACGTAAAGGCCTGGGGATGGGTTCGGCTTCATTTGTACCGAATTTGTCTTGTTTCTGTACTGATTTGGGTGGTCACAGTAGTGACAGGATCAAAATGGGGGTGGAGGGGGTCTTGTCCATTCTGGGCAGTGCTCGAAATTTTTCTTATCCAATTCTTTCCAATTGACAGCAAGCCTTTTTGAATCCAGGGTTTTGTATCCCTCCCCACCCCAGGGATTTCTCCTAGTCCGCGCAGTGGACTCTGGGAAAGGAATATGAGAGGCTACTAAGCCTGACGCACAAACAAACATGGCGGCCATGACGGAAGGAAGGCATTGAGAAAATTCTTTAAACTTCGTCGTCCCAACTCAGATAACCTGAATTAGTACTTTGTAGTTTGTCGGAATGGCTTTGGTAAAGAAGGACGAGAAGTTGGCTGTTGTTTTAGGGAAACAGGTTTCCGAGACGAACAGAAAATCTAAAGTGCAGATTTTGGATGAGGACACTTACGTGCAGGTATAAAGTACTGTGGTGATAAGTCTCTTTACAACTCGATCTTGGTTGATTCATATTATTTACTCATCTCCCATATGTGAGGCATACTGTAGATGTATGATTGCTTGTGGGAATTTGTTAGTACCAAGAAGGCCAAATGAGGTCTTATTTTGGGACAATACTACTGTATATTGAATAACAACTTTAGTAGTTGTAAAGTGAATGGCACATCACATAAAACACAGGTATTTGATTTTATAGTTGTTCAGTCACATAGTTTATGCAACGGAGATGCTACTTCCTCCCGACCCCACGGAGTGGTCACTTACTGACAAGAGATTTCACTGCAATTTGACTGAAGAACAAATCAGTATTTTGGTTACACTACAGTGGGGGTGGGGGGGGGGGGGGGGGGGGGACCTTGCTAACTGAAGAATCCACCACAAATAGGAAACCTCTAAAACTCTTGCCATTTTGCTGTTGTACCGAAGCTTATAAAACGTCTAGATAGCTGTCTAGGTTTGCCCTTGGACAGTGTTAATCTGTGAACTGCACAAATATTCAGTTTGCTGTTTTGAATTCGCTCCAGAAAGTTGTGCATGGAAACTCAATTTTCCACTTCGTTTTTCATCTTCTTACTGTTGAGAATCTACGCTTTATATTTTGTAGCACACTTGGGTTTCTCCAGAGTTGCATTCAGGTGTGAATTTTGTGAATCCTTTTTAAAAACTTCGCAAAAACGTGAAGCGGTGACCAAGTGAAAACCGGCTTTTTGCAACTCAACATCTATCGGCTGATAGACAACAGTAGCCAATCAGATTGCAGGATTAGCATTAGACCACTAGTTGATTGTTACTGATATTATATTTTTACAGTGTTGTGGTGTATTCTTGATGTTTCTTGATTTTCTTCAGTCAGTGGATAAAATCATCCAGAGAGACTTCTTTCCTGAGCTTCCTAAGTTGAGAGCAAAACAAGAATACCTTGATGCCATGGAGCACAATGATTTTGAAAGGATGAGAGAGATTTCAGCCAGATTTCAAGTTTCGCAAACTCCTGGAGGACAGCTGTGTAAGTATGGGAGGTTGTCTATGTGGTTTATGGTAGGATTCTTCTCAACTTAAACACTTTGCACTCAGCTTCTGAAAAACATTCTTGCAGATTTGTTTTTGCATACTGGTAATCCACTGTTTGTAGAAATCCATATCAACATGGCCAGTGACCATTAGTAAAGGAATAGAGCATGCGTCAGCATGCTATGTTGAGTTATAGATTAAAAAAAGTTATAGTGTTAGAGAAACACGGGAATTTGAAAGCAGAGTGCTTCTCCGCACTTCTCTCATGTTCTTTCAAATCCCCAAGTGCTTCAATCTATAACTCAACATATACTGTGGCACACTGACAAGTGCTCTATAGTATTCCTTTTATAAGATAAGGCAAACAATAACTTTGTGAAAAACAACAAGAAAAAGAATTGAATTTGGTGCAGTGCTCAACATTAACGGTTGCCCACTTGCCCGGGGCAACCAAAACCTTTGGTCGGGCAGGTAAATTCTGGGCCGGGCAACTAGAAATTATGAAACTTTCTATTGCTTGAAGTCAATCTACAGTCCAAAGGGCAACCAACCTAAAACCTTAAGAGGCATTCCATTTTCGATTCGAGCAACAGAGCTCAATTCGAGAAACAATATCCCAGTAAGCATTGCGCGTGTAATCACTGGAACTTTTGCATTTCAAGATGGCGGATGGGAGCATCTTTGAAGAAAAGTGACAGAGTTTAGTGTCGTTTACGTGCCTTTTTCAAGAAATGAGATCCAGCTTCCGTTGTATAAAGTAATCAGGTAGCAGCACGCGTTTTACGATCAAAAATCGGATCATGAAATGATATTCCAAACGCAGTGAATTCGATGAACGGCCAGTGTCGCCAATTTTAAATGCAGCACTTTCGTACTTCATACATATACCGTATCTAAACGATGTTGTTTCTTGTGATTTGAATTATTTCTTTGCGGCTAGACAATGAGCATATAAACACATTTGCCGGCATAGCAAAATTATTATGTGAAAACAATAAAAACAAACTAACGAATTGCTCGTGTCAGTGTTTTCTTCCCGATCGATGATGCGTTACCGCGCAAGTTTAGGCGCCAAAAGTGCGCGCCAAAATGGGCGAGCGCGCATCGTAAAATGTAAACAGTTCGTAGTACTTTTAAATTTAAAGTCCAGCAGCACTATCCGTTTAAAAAAGTTTTTCAAATCGTTTTTCTACGAGTTTTAAATTACTCGCATCTTTCCGGTCGTGGCTCGTAGTCTGCCAGCATGGACGTAGTTTGTGCTAGCTGTGAGCGAAACGTTTTAAGTGCGAACTCCAGACCGGCCAGACAAGACAACAAGCACAGGTTATGCATAAGTTGCTCCGTACGTCAGAAGTGGGAAGAGGGATGCAAAGTTCTTGGCTGCACAACACCCAAGAGAAAATGTAGCATGAGAAGCCTGCCATTGAGATACCAAACTCTGGAAGCCAAACTACAGTCTCTTGTGGACAATAAATTCGGAACAGTCCGTGAAATGAAATGCTGCAAAGCATGCTATGCCAAAATCCACAAGGCTGCATCTGAACTGGTTACAGCAACACCGGTCTGCACTTCAACCATCTCTGCAACCCCATCTTCCCAAGACAGGCCTGTAGTCCACCCTGAAGATAATCGAATTCCTAAACAAGGAAGGCCCCCAACACCCTACAATAAAGCAAGTAAGCGAACCCAAGCAAAGATCAAAACAAAGGCTGAGGCCATTCTAAATGAAACTCTGGATGAAATAAGTGGGAATTGTGGGAAGCAGTTATTGGCAGACATAATGAAGGAGGAAGAGCAGGTAGGTCACTTATTTTTCTGCAGCCAAATATGGACCCCCCCCCCCCCCCCCCCTGTCTCAGAAAACTATGGTCTTGTGGAAAATAGAAAAATAATATGCCAAGTTTGATGGTACACTGGCAATTTTTATGCAGGAGGAAAAACAATAGGTTTATTGAAACGACAAAAATAATATTGAATACTTTGAGCTGATAAAATAATTACCCCTGGATTATCTGTTTTGGGTCTGTCAATTGAACTTTATGTACAGTTATATGCAAATAAAAGTCAGCAATGTTAGACACTATAATGACAGTATAACGACAGTATACAATATTATTGACATCTTTAAAATCTTGCTCCACTCTCCTTTTATTCAGGCCATATACAGTAGTAGAATAATAAAATAATGATACTGCATACAGTATTTTCACACCCTACACACCACATTATTCCTTAGCCCACCCAGAGCACAAATGAAAACTTTGTGGATGGTATGGCACTCTCCTATTCAAGAGCTGCAAATACAGCTGAGAGACTACGGATACTGAGCTGTGTGGCAAACACCTTGAATAATGCCCAACTTAAGAAAAAGTTTCACTACATTGGAAGACAAGGGCAAGAGCTAACTTGCACAGATTATGAAATTACAGAAGCAAGAAAGCACTTCCATCTGTTTGGCTCTGGCCTCCAAAAACCTTCCAAACAGCCAAGATCTGCAAGGCAATTTTATATCCCAGTGGAAGATATAGCATTTCTTCTAGACTTCATCCACAATTCTGATTGTGTAGAACGATCATCCTATAGGAATGCATCCTGTGAAGGCAAAAAGAAGTCCTGGTTGAGTGACCTAATGGGGGGTGGAACACAGCCTGTGTTATGGTTAAAACATAATAAGGCGAAGCTGTATCACATGTACCGTCAAGAGGCAAACAAAAATGGAAGACGAGTCATCAGTCAATCAATGTTTTATCAAGGTCTCGAGGCAGGCAACTTTAAAGAATTAACAGAATTGGCAGGCTTGTGTAACATTTGTAGTGAATATGGTGCTGAAAACTTCCAAAACTTGTCAGCTCTTGTTGAGCAAATGGAACTCCATTGGAATGAAAATAATACCACAGAAAGCCCATACACCGATATAAAAACCAGACTTAAAGCCTTGAAAGGTTATCTTCTTTCGGATTTTCAAAGAAATCTCAGGATGAATGATACATGTGCAAGCCACTGCATGACTTGGCAGTTGGGAGGGAAATGTGATCACGACGAAGAAAGCCATTCCATGGAGTGCATGAATTGTATGGAACGGATCACAGTATTCGAGGACATAAAAGCAAGCATCACCAAACTAAATTGCACAAATGAAAACAAAAAAGAACTTCACCAAAAACTTGAAGAAATCGAGCAGAAGTTAAATGCATATGTTGGACACCTAATAAGGGGTAAATTTCAAAGAGACAAATTTCTTGAAGACATAAATCTTCTGAAGCCTGGAGAAGTAATTGCTGTCAGTGACTTTATGATGAAACTGATGTTTCAAAAGCTCTATGAGCCACAACGAGAGTGGTATGGAAAAAAGGGCGTTTCTCTCCATGGAGTAATGTTTATGTTTAAGACCGAAGATGGAAAACTCATCACCGAATTTCATGATACATTTTCTGATTCAGATGACACTCAAAACTGGTTTTTCTCAGCCAGCTGCCTGGAGGAAGCTACAACTAATTTCAAATCACTCCATCCAGAAATAACAAACATGAAACTTTGGTCAGACAATGGTCCACATTATAAGAACACTTCCTTGGTGATATGGCTTGCCTCCTTCAAATCAGTAACTGACATTCAGCTGGACAACTTTTCCAACTTTGAGCCACAAAAGGGTAAAACAAAGCTTGATTCACATTATGCAACACTGAAATTTTCCCTGAGGTCTTACAGGCACGAAGGACACAACGTTGAAAGCAGTGAAGACATTATTGCAGGCACTCAAGGACGACTCAGAGGGACTCATGTTTATCAGGTATTCATCGACAGGGAAAAAGAACCAAAACCAGCAAAGACTTTGCTTGGTATTACAACCTACTCTGACTTTGAATACTTGTGTGGCAAAGAGGGAGGTTGCTGCAGTGGGATACGGGCTCGTGAACAAACGCGCTTGGGTGATGGAATACTCTATCCACCGAAAAAACTGGAAACTCCTGCAGGCACCAGCAACATCAACAGGGAGTATGTCTAATTTTGACACACACACAGCTAAACAAACCCAACTTCTAATTTCCCAGGAACCAAAGGAAGGGAAAAAATGCCAAATGACCAACAAAAATTCTAAAGCATGCAAAGAGCAGAACTTTGAGAGCCCTTCAAAACTTTCTACCTGTGAGCAATGTGGAAAATCTTTCTTGAGGAAAGGAAATATGCAACGGCACAAAGACAGCAGAGAGTGTGAGAGAATGTATCTGGCTTGTGCACCAAAGGATGTGGCTCCTCAAAAAATAACAGAGGCTGTGTCAAGAATTACTTGTGCAAATACTGTGTGTAAATCTAAGAATGGAAACACTACTTTGGTGGACAAACAGCAAGAAATCACTAGTAACTTGAAAGGGATGGCCAGAAAGATCCACAGACCAAAAAATCAACATATTCGATTTTCTCATGCACAAAAAGAGGTCATGGACAGGTGTTATGACTCTGGGACAAAATCAAAATCTGCCCGGTACACTGCAGCCATGTGTCAGGCTGAAATGAAAAGACATGCTGAAGTGCGGCAGGTCTTTTCCGCGGGTAGCGGGTAACGGGTGACGGGTTGCGGGTGACGGGTAACGGGTAGCGGGTGACGGGTGACGGGTAGCGGGTAGCGGGTGACGGGTAGCGGGTGACGGGTGACGGGTAGCGGGTAGCGGGTAACGGGTAGCGGGTAACGGGTAAGCGAGTAACGGGCAGCGGGCGACGGGTAACGGGTAGCGGTGTTCATTTTCCTGTCTTGTTTATTTGGTGTTTGTTTGTAAAATAAATAATTTTTATTACACGAGACACATTTACCTCGGTGAAAGCATTTACTTTACTGCGGTAAAAGTACGACGCGTCTAGACAATTCACAAAACCGTGGTAAGTGTGTTTCAGAACAATAAAAAATTTACCGTAGTAAATGCATCGATGAAGCAACTCAGAGCACATTAACGGAGTCAAACAAACAGCTTCTTTGGCGGGAATTCGGCATACATTTTTGATTAGTCGAACAACAGCTGTAGACAGTGAAGCGTATTCCTTATACGTTTTACTGTGTAAGAAACAATTTGATTGCCAATTCATTGTTCTTACCAACGCCTTCCCAGAGGAACACTTGTTAAGTTGTTTTTCTTGTAACACACTTGTTTTGTTGGAGTGAATAGCAATTAGAATAGCGTTTAAAACAATACATGGCCACCAAAGGACTATACCTCTTTGATTACCAAACAAAATTAACGTTATACAGTATTTTAATGAGATTTTATTAACTATATGTTATTATAATAGTTCTTTGGTTTGATGGGTGACATTGCTGTACGTATTGGAACTGTATTTCTTATATCCTTCCTGACTTTTTTCTTCGTTGAAGGCAAATTCATTTGGGGTCGATTTGCAGTTAGTTCAAATTACACGTCAATCAATAAACACTAATTGTCACCAAAGGTAGCTGCTTGCGGTTCCATTTAAAATAGAACATCAATCGCATTCACTGGTGTTCAACACAAGGTGGTGACATATCGCTGTCAAACACGACACAAGTCAAGATTTGTGTGATGCATGCGCGAAAGAGTTACGGTTGCTTTGACTGCAATACTGATCTTCATCGATTGAGAAAGCGATTGAGTGTTACCCGTCACCCGTTACCCGCTACCCGTCACCCGCTACCCGCCACCCGTCACCCGCTACCCGCCACCCGTCACCCGCTACCCGCTACCCGTGGAAAAGACCTGCCGGCTGAAGTGGGGCCTGACAATTCATTAAGTGAAAGACAGATTCTCCAGTATTGGTCAAGGCGGCACAGGCAACGATTAAGCAAGTTCAACAAGGAAAACAAGGCGCAAAGCACAAACTAAGTCATTGGCACATTGCAATCCATTTGCACTCTGAAGGCAATTTTGAGTTGGTTATTTATGTGATGCAAGGCCTTTTAAAAGTAGCTTTTAGTTTACAATGTGCAAGAAAGTGAACGAGCTACCGGTAACTGCAAACTTATTTTGAGATGAAAGGGTTTGCACCATACCTAATTTCAGACAGGCAACAGAAAAAAAATAGCATAATTTATATGATTATATTTGGCAAAAATCACAATTATCCACTGAATTTGTCACATTATACATTACAAAAAACGCAGTAAAATATTTACTACCAAAGACAACTTAAACAAGTCATAAAAAACAACAATTGTGAATCGATAACGCAGATACACGATTTTATGTACTTTCAAAGTCGTACCAGTCCAATTTCCGGTGGTTGTACTGAACATCACAACAGCTTTCGAGAACCACAGTACTCGCGGTAAAAAAAAGCCGATCGCAGCACCGTTACATCCTTAAATTTGAATCAGGGGAGTCTAAATACTGGGAAAAATTATTGAAGAACAAACTTGTAAAGACAATTTCATGGCCCCGTAATGTCTAGACCGCCAAATTCGCTGCTAATTACTTAGTTATGATGCAAGCATGACTAGGTCGAACTTTGTAACCTTCCTTCGCATCTAATTTTTTGGCGATTGTAACTCAATTTTGTTCCAACATTGTTTCAGTATCTCTTGTCATGCAAGACGTAAAAATGACCTCTTTGCAAGAAATCTTGCCGAACTACAACTAAAAATCCCGAGCAAGCCAAGAAAGCAACTGAAATCAAACACAACATGAGCAAAAGAGATTTTGGTGACCGTTACATCGTTGAAAAGCTGGTAAACCTAGCTAGATTTTTAGATGATAAATTGAAATATGCGAATTTTGAACATTTTGGTTGGCCCTGGTCATCCAAGGGGCGATAGTGAATGAAAACACGCCATATGACAACTGCATTAACACAGACATTCACTTCATGCTGACCGTACTGGTCAGTCCAATTATTGCACGCTTTACCTCTTCGAGTCACTTTGAAATCTCATTAAGAGGTATAGAAATTAATACTACGTTTATTCATGGTCGGTATTTTTCAATCAAGAGCAAAAATAAAATCTACAAAGCCTTGCTTTGCTGGCACTCAATGGCGCGAGCGAATAATAGTCCTCATCAAAACCTTATGATCGCGAGGCTATTCAAGTACCACACAATATTACAGCAAGATTTACAAAATAAACGTTAAATAAACTCATTGAAAACGACAAAAATAATTAGAATTTCTTACCTTTTTGACGTTAGGAAGCGTTTCTTGACAGCTGTCAGCACAACTCCGATAAACGTCCCATTCGTGGCAACAGATAACAAGAACAAACAGATATTTGCAGCAGGCTTCTCTGATCCCTCGTCGGTTAAAACAACGGCATTAAATGGAGCTTTTGTTCTGCAGACAAATCCATTTCAAGCAGGCTATATAGAAGACAGATTTTCCGTTGAAAGTGGCACCTTCCACAAAGCCGTTGAAAACGTGCAAGAAAGCGCGATTCCCTCAAGTTTACGCAATGCATTGTGGACTATTGTTTCCCAGCCTTACTCGAATCGGAAATGGAATGCCTCTTAATGTCAAGCACTGTGGTGCAAGCTGACATCAAATTGATGTGCACATATTATGCTATGTTAAGTTACTGTATAATGCATGCAGAATTTGTCAGCATTCACTGATCAGATTGTGCATACTATCCACCTTATGTTATAACAGTATTTGAACCACTGACAGCAGTACCAAAGAAGATTTGTGATTCTGTTTGACTTTTGATTTGTGCAGGTACCCCTGCTACATTTGAAACACCAAGTACAGTCCAGGGCTCTCCTGTGCCAAAGATGACAAGCTCTGAGGAAAATAACCAATCGTGCAAAGAACACAAAGATAAGAAAGACAACTCTGATTTGACACTTGATAAATTCTTTGCCAAAAACACCAGTGAGGACAATGAATCATTTGAACAAATTATGGAAAACACTCGAAAGAATCATAGAGAGAAATACGAGTGGCTTTACAAAGAGGAAGTGGAGCGAAAGGAATCAAAAGTCAGGAGTCTTGCTCTGACAGAGGCTGCTGATGGAGACCAGTTCACAGAGGAGAACAGACCTGGGATGGTCCAGCTATGGAGTTATACAAACAAGAATGCTCTAATGTATGTACCTGAAGGAGTTGAAGATTCGGCAAAAGAGAAAATTGAGGGGAAGAACATCAAGAGGCAACAGGTGATTCATGCAAACACCAGGCTAAGACAAAATCCATATCCCGAGAATACGTGCACAGAACAATTAGCAATGGCTGCTGCGACGCACAACGCAGCTTTGCAGGGCAAGATTGGTGTGGATGGACACTTACAGAAACCCACAGAGACACCTAAAGTTAATGGATATGGATTTGTAGGAACACCATCTCCTGCTCCTGGTAAGTGGGCAGTAGTTTATTTCATTATGGAGTCATCTGGAAACAAAACCTAGAATATTTTGGAGCCAAGACACCATCAGACTATCTTGAAATCATATGTACATGTAACTATTATTATAACTAGGTGTCCTGAGTTTAGAGAAAAGTTTCCTGAAACAGTATTTTCCAGACAATCTTTTGTTTGTGTTTGTGATAAAACCAAATGTAAATTAATATTTATGGCCTCTGTGATTGGCTGGGTACTTGCATTGAGTTTGGTTTTTAACCCTTTCACTCCCAAGTTCAAAGTACAGATTCTCCCAACCATTCAAGTAGAAAATGTGTGAGAGATGTAGAGAGAATTAATACTTCAGTCAGATGTCATCTAAGCAAGCTATCAAAAGTCAAGTTCTCCATACTGTATGTTATATCTTTTGTGAAAAACTGAAGGAGAAAATTGAAGTTGGTCACTCTTGGGAGTGAAACCAACCTATCTACAGCTAACTTGAAGTTTACGTTGCTGCCTGCCAAGCGTAAGCAAACATGTTGCTTGTACTGTGATGAGATTAGTGAAATTACTGGTAACCTTTACCCTTTCACTACATTACCACAAGTGATCAACTTGATTTTATTATATTATCTTCATGTATACATGTGGTATGGGGAACTTGGTTTTTGACACCAAAACTACAGATGCTCACTAAACCACTTTATACATGCAAAGTATCATAAAAAGGTTGGGATATTCTGCAGTTTTATCTGAGGAGTGAGGGGGCTGCAGTAAAAGTACTGTTACTGACTCAGTGGAATAGTGGACCACTTAACAAATTGATGTCAGTTTTTTATGTGTCTGTCCTCTTATTGATCATGAAACGCGTCATAACATTGTCAAAAAGTTGTGGATCCGCAACCTTTTGACAATGTTATGATGCGTTTCATGATCAATAAGTGGACAGACACATAAAAAACTGGCGTCAATTTGTTTTTTACAATAACAAAACTCAAGCGACGACGCGGGGAAAACACGCAAGAAAACTGGATTTTGTTCGATTTGACCGAAATGTTGTCAACAACTTTTCCCACTTTCTAATTGGTTGAGGTTGAAATTCAAGACATTTTATTGGCCAAAAAGTGACAGTTTGACATTAGCATTTCGCGTGTGCAAAATAAAATTTTGTCAAAGAAGTTAGAAAGAAATGAAAGTAGACGCTTTTCTGCTCCGGTTTTCTCGACAATTTTAAGACAAAGCTCAAGGAAATTTGCCTCTGAACACTTCTGGTTCTCTACTTCAAATGCCGAATGTCGCTTTTGCAAGAACTGAGGTAAAATTGAAGCTGAATTCACCTTCTTCGTCCAAATCACTGTCGTCAGCACTCGATTTTATGTGTCTGTCCTCTTATTGATAATGAAAATTAACCAATCACAAAGCGAGAAACTGACGTGTTATTGTAAAAATAACATTATTTGGTTGATTCACTCACAGGTGTTGATGCCTCTCCCCTCATGACATGGGGAAGTATAGAGGGAACACCCTTCCGTTTAGATGGAGAGGACACACCCCTAAATGCCACCCCAGGACCATCTTTCAAGATGCCAGAACCCAAGAAACGGGAAACGATTGGTCATGCTTTGGCAGAGAGAGTCAGCAGAAGACAGAGGGAGAAAAGACGAGATGCTCTTGCCAAAGCAACTGCTTTGATTGGAAAGTAAGAACAAACTAATAATGATCGTGGAAGAGCAAAAGCAAAGTAGATTATACACTTTCAGATCACAGAGGCTGTTAGAAACAACTTTAACCAATCAGAAGCCAGAGTAGTTCATGTTTGGTTATACACAAATCCTTGAATGAGCACCCAGGGAGCTTATTTACAATTTTGGCTTAGAGGAGGGGTGCTTATTTGAGGAGGGTGTTTGTTTGAGGGTGGACACTTATTCGAGTACTTACAGTACAGTACTTGTGTGAAGTGCAATGCTCTCTGATATCAAGTGTGGATGGGAGTGAAAGCAGGAACAAGTGCAGGAGTGAAAGCTTATGTGAAGGGGGGCTCCCTGGGGTGTAAAATTCACTAGCACTTAGTACACAATTTAGGTATACAGTATGATGTGTGACTCTTTTTCCTTGTCTAGGAGCCCAAAGTCTGGTGGAAACACAGTGGAGCGGTTGAGTCAGCTTTCTACAGCAGCCCAAAGACTAGCATCAAACAAACTCGGCATCAGAACTGGAACTGACAAGTCTCTTCGTGCCAGTTACAGTCCATCACCATGGCAACCAGGTAGTGCTGCTGCAACTCCGGAACGTGAACCTGCATCAAGGACTCCTGGTCAAGTGGAGAGCCGAGGTAGCACTCCATCAAGAAACATCTCACTAACAGACAACTTATTACAGTTACCAAAACACTAGCAAGGAGGACACATCATGCTGAACTTTTCATCTTCTGAGAATTTAATAGGCACTATAATAATATAAAATACCAAGTCCTTGACACTGTGTGATACTTCCTTCGACTTAGGGAAAAATTGGAGTGGGTGCTGGTGGGAGCCGTGGGGATGGGGTGCAGTTGGTGGTGCAGGTGGTGGTGTCGCCAGCACACACACACACCCCACCCCCTCACTGTAATGGTTACCCCACCCGGTCAGGCCCCCCTCCAGATCTTCTCCCAGTTCTCCCACTCCACTCTCCATGGAAGGCCAAAACTTTACAGCTTTCCATCTAACCCTTTAACTCCCGAGCATTATCAAGTTCAATTTTCTTATTTGGTTTTGGCAGCATAAATATATCATACAGTAAGAATATACCTTGCTCAGATAATAGCTGATTAAACTATCAGTTCTCATTCATTTTCCTTTTAGAAGTTGGGAGAATCTGCATTTTGAACTTGAGAGTGAAAGGGTTAAACAGAATATGAAATATGCAGTGTCAAAACAATGAATGCACTTCCCAGACACTGATTGCCCGGAGGTGGAGGGGCGATTCCTACGTATAAGCCGTATTGTTTTCAGTGTTTTAGTTTGAAATACTATAGGTCTGGAATACTAGTAGATTTTGGTATTTGGTCTGAAATGGTGTTGAATATTGCAAAATGTGACCAAAAAATTGATAATTTTTCCTTAGCAGTGCATTCTCTGTCTTGACTGAACCTTGAGTGGATACATTGCCCTTGAGATGTAGTCAAGTTGTGTCCTCTCGTTAATCTTGTTGTGTGGGGTCTTAGTTTTATAGGTCTTGGCTTTGTATAGTTTTATAGACACCCCTGGGGGAGGGGGCAAAATTGGTATCGTGCTTCAGGTCGCTTCAGTATGAACTGTAGATTCCAGGTCCTCTCGTTAACCTGATGTAAGGCCGCTGACCGTCCGTGGGGAACTTGTGGAGGTGTTCTGTGGTGTGTTGCTTTGTTTTGGTGCAGAATAGAAAAACAATCACAGGCTTGTCACTCTTATTGATGGCCTTGTGTTGGATGTATTTTGTTAGGCTGCGTTCGTCGTTGGTTTCCGTTTTTTGAAGTAAAACGTTCACGGTATCGCCGGCGCGCCATAATATATAAAATGGCGGCAAACTTGGAGGGTGTTCCATACACAATCAACGGCACAAAAATCGTGTTTCCATTCAAAGCTTACCCGACCCAGCTCTGCATGATGGATAAGGTATGTTACTTAACTTTGCCAGTCGCAAAAATTAGGTTCTTTTTGCTGGTTTACACGAATGACGCAACTTTGCACCAGCATACTGTATTAACGCATACTGACTTAACCTTCAAAGGATTGTAATTTCTTTCTTTCCATTTAATTCACTATAAAATAAGTAATGATATGTATTTAGTATGTAGTTTACAGTATACTTAGTTCGACCTCTTTATAGGAATTATAGTTTTGTTGTTGTTGTTGTTGTTGTTGTTGTTGTTGCTATTAGGTTTATATTAAATTAAATTAAATTTAATTTAATTTGCTATTTGTAATTGTAACATTGTATTTGCTGAGTGCATCACTTCTCTAATGAAACACTTAATTCATCTGTTGACCCCAAGCCATTTAAGCCACTGGCTTTGGCCTTCTTCATGTATATCTTTGTGTGTCATCCTATGAATAAATAATAATAATAAATAACAAAAGCTAATTTCACAGTGAAAACAGGCTTGTCGCAAGCACAAGCACAATCGTTTGATCCTTATGTTTGTGATTGCGCTTGTGTCGAGCCTGTTTTCCCAGTGAAATAAGGACCTTGTGCTTGCATTGCTCGTTAAAAATGGCTTGATGAGAATACAGTACACTTGTATGTGTTGCATGGTCGATTATGTGAGACATTTTGTATTCCTGCATACAGTATTATGCATGGGTACCTTATTCCTGCATAGTCATGTCCTTCCCCTATGTACATGTTGTAGTTTGAAAATTTCCCTCTTTGTTCAAAACTTTTATTCTGGTTTAAAAAAATTAATTCCATTTTTATTAAACCGCGTTATTTTTAAATGGTTTAAGGGAAAAGAAATGATGTTAGTTTCCCACATATGTGCCCCAACTCCCAGTCTAGGGTTAGCATAAATCTTCCACATACAAGACTTGTCTTATCTGTTTGTCTTAATCTCTTGCATACTTGCCTTATCTCCTGGTCTCTTGCATATCTGTCTTATCTC